>JAPEVF010000039.1:0-73660 GCA_029747585.1 Pleurotus djamor
AGAGACACCCCCAAATAACCCACGAGATTTTGAGTAAGAAACCCTGTATCAAACGATTAGATACAGGGAATGTAGCATAAAAGACGGCGTACATTGCAGCAAGTTTGCCCTTCGTATTGACCGATCCAGAGGCTTCGCCATTGCGACCCAGAGGTCCGAGCGCAATGCTCATGTTACCTCCTAACGTCAGCGATCCCGCAGCCATGAACGACGCCTAGTGCACAATAATGAGTACATCTCCGACGGCTACAAGGATGAGCCCGTGACGTGAGACTCACGATAGCCTAGCAGACACACGTACGTGGCGAATAGCATTAGTCAAGATATCAGTGGATACCAATGATAGATGCGCACCGACTGCGAGTTCAATACAACCAGAAAGTCCGTCATCTCAGCCCCTGCCTGTCCCCCTACACCAAGCCCCGCAGTGCCGATTGCACTCGGGGCGGACCAAGCTAGCAAGTGAGAGTCAGCCAATATAACTTGAAGAATGCTGAACCAACTCACTACCGTCGGACAACTTTGCAATGACAACACCACTACCCGCTCGAGCGGAGAACAAGAACCCCGCTTTGAATATTGTGAATATCGCGAAGCCTTTGGCATTTTCTAAGATGTGTCTTGGGATGACACCATCCAGGCCATTGTTTCCGCTGTCAACGAAAGACTTGACTGTATCCCAACATACAAAGGAGGAAATGGGTTAATCAGTATCAATCAGGTCGGTCAAAGTGTAGTGTGCTACGCACATATCTTTGCTGCCTTCTCGCATTCCTTCGGAAGAGGCTGAGGTAGCGGACTGTTGAGTTTCATGGATTGTTGAGAACGTGATAGGGAATGGTAAGAAGAAACGAGGGTGACGGTGACTTCGAGGCTGACTTAAGTGGAATCATGTAGCCGGGCTCGGAAAGAGCCTGCGCTGTCCAAATGGAGCAGCCGCAGCGGCGAAATGACATCACCTCTCGGCGTTCTACCTCCTGATCTGCCTCCTGAAGGGAGTTGCCAACAGCACGAAGACGTTTGCCTACCATCGCAAGTGAAGACGTTTTTACGGTCGCAAGGCAGCTTTACCTCCTCTTCCTTGAATTGTTGGGTCATTTCGAGGCAGCCAAGAGTCAAACTTAGTAATCCACGAGTAGTCATCAGGAGAAGCCTTCCGACGCGGATTGCGCAGCGATGGCAGTTCCGAAGTGGGTTATGATTGAATATTGAACGGCGATTCGATCAAAGTTCGTTGAAGCGCGGAGGCCCACGACGGATGAACCGAAGTCTGGCCTGGGCCAAGATCGATGACAAGTTAGCCTGGAGAAAGGGGCTTCTCTCAGGGGCAGAGAACGGGCCCTTCAGTCAGATTTTGAATCCGTCCGCCCCTCTCAAACGCACAGACACCATGACTACGACGACGATATCCTTACCAGCCGAAATCGTTGAGCAGATCATCCAAACATCTTGGCTATCTTTCTCTTCAACTTCGCCGAGACTATTAAACACCCACCGCATCGAATTTATGGTCTCCTCCTTACTCGTCAGCAAAGCCTGGTCGTCAATATTCCAAAACATCTCCGCAAAGAATGTCTACATACCCTGTCGCTCGTACGCAACTCACTTTCAACAGCTCCTTGAACCACAAACGACACAAGACAGAGGGAATTCGTCTTCCCATCCACGATACGACCGACTGTGCCGTTCATTGACTTTTTACATCGAACCTCCCACCGTGGACCTGATTCGCAGTAAAACGGCCAACCCCCAAGTCGACATTGGAGCCAGCGTCTTCAACCTCCTGCACTACATCCACAGGATTCCAGCATCACTCCCTCTCCTAACGAAAATATCCATCCATTATTATAATTCCTCATTCAAGGATCTATTCCAAGGGTGCCGATTGATTAACTTTCCACCCCAAGTCACGCATCTGGAGATCTCATATCAATTTGAAGACGACAAATGTCGGGATGGGTCCGTCGAGGAGATGAAAGCGTTTGAAGGGATGTGGGATGTGCCTTTATTGCGTGCGTTGAGGCATGTACGGACATTGTCTGTTTTTGGAGCTGCCGGAACCGACGTTTTGGAGAGGCTTAAAAGGGTTTGCTTGGGCGTCGAACATGTAGAGGTGGTTGGTGGTGAAAGCGAGTAACTGTGAGACAAGCGTGCAAGTCCAGCTTGCTTGAAGATCTTCATTTTTACGCGTCTCTACAGAGCGTACGGGGGAGGTGAAAAATTGTCGCTAGCGTCGAGACCTAAGACTACCTTTTTACCATACTTAATGCTTAGACTGACGCGAGTGAGCATACTGCTTCACTGATCGCGTGAAGTTATGGAAAGGGCGATCACGCAGGGGGACAGTGGAGAATTCGGTATTTCAGGGCGCGGCGCNTTTTGCTGATGTGGAGAATTCACAAGAGTGACTTTGAATGACAGATATGCAATTTCATCGAAACAGCACCAATCCGATACAACCCCGAGACTTCCATCATTTCTACCCAAACCCCGGGCTCCATCCCAACACATTCATTCAGAAGACTTGGCGCAACGCCGGAGGTAGATCTGGCACTCCTCGCGATAGAGGGATTGAAGAAACATGAGTTAGAAAGTTCGCGAAAAGGTCGAGCGGACGAAGGGGAAAATAGGGAAATTAAAAGGGGATAGGGAAAGGTGGGGGAATGGGGGGAAAAAAGNAAAAGGCCTCTCATAGTCGCAATGGACTCCACTGCTACACTGCCTCCTCGGAGAGGCCCGACAACATCGTCCTACAATCATAGAACGATGATGTCCAGCCTTTCCGAAGCAATCCCCTACTACACTCCCAAAATCTCGAGCATCGCCGTAGGGCGTTGAACCTCTTTCAGGATAGAGTCTGGCCAAACTCTATCCTGAAAGAGACACACTACGACGAGGCTCGAGATGTTGGGAGTGTAGTAGGGGAACGGCGGAGTGAAGGAGGAGAGGCAGAGCGACCTATGAGAGGGGGAGAAGCGAGAAGGCGACAATTGTCACCAAGAGAAAGAAAAAGCCATAACCAGTCCCAACCACTGAATCCAGCCATTTCCACCACAACCAAGAAAGAAATGATACAATGGAATACGCACGCTTTCAAATAGATCACCAACACACACTCTCTAACTAACATTCCCTCAGCCCCAACACCCTCCAATCATTCACTTGCTGACCAACATTCCTGACCTAGAAAAAGACGAATCCTTTAGCAAGGAACCTACCATTTGAGACCGGAGCGACCACGAAGGCGGCGAAAGCATGTCGGCCAGGTTTGATGAAGAGCGCAATGAAGGCAACTCCGCGAGTAGATCGTCGTCTTCGGAGTCCTCTTCGTCGGTGGACCAGTCTTCCACAGGCTTGTCCTCGTCGCTGTCGGAGATTTCGGTGAGGGATTCGGCGTGGAGCTGGCGAGCAATAGCACGTTCTCGTCGTTCTTCCTGAGTATTTGGGTAGCGATAGTGAGGGTTGAGAGTTCGTGCAGAAAGGTAAGAGTGGTCCTCGTTTCCTGATGCGTTCGCGATGACGTAGGGTTTGAGAAAGGGATTGGCGGAGACATTCTCGCATGTGGGAGGGGCCGTAGCGCGAATTTCTGGTGTGAGAAGGGTGGCGTCGAGGAGGATGGTGACCAAGCCAGCATATTTGGGAGGAGTTGGAGGAGAGCCGATGAGAGTCTGTAGCAACGACGGGAATCTCGACTCAGGAGTAGGAGAGGTGGGTGCGATGGGGAATTCGCAACCGCAGAGTTCGCAGACGGGAGAATCTGGACACGGGAAGTCGTCTTCATCTTCTAGGTAGCTGGCCTCGAAGCTGTATTGCGCGGCAAAGGTGCTTGCGATCATAGAGAGACTCTCCTCGATGCTGTTGCTCGACCTGGGTGAAAATAAAGAAGCATCAGGGCTGTTCAAAGGGAAAGAACGAAGCGTAGCCTGGCTGTCGCTCCTGGTGACAGCTCGAATCGTATCTTGACTGTCGCACACGACAGCTTTGGGGGGAATCTGGAAAACAATGTCAGTTTTAGGGGAGGATACCAGCTCCTCCTGAGGAAGACGTTGGGCCGCATCGTTCGAATCCATCGTTGACGCTTGCGAGGTGGACCAGCCAAATAGCGAGCGCCTGAGACGAGTGAATGAGAACTTCATGATAAAAATGAGCGTTTGTAAAATGTGGTGGTGGTGGTGGTGGTAAGGAAGAAAGAACGATGGGAGGACGCATCGGTCTTTTGAGCTTGCGATGGCTGACATCCGCACTGAATAGGAGCCGCCCATGCGAAGGAGTCACGGCCGAGGGGCCCTGCGAACATTGAGGCACTCAGAGGACGATTCTATCACGACAAGGACCATAAAATGAGAGATTATATTATGCAATAAACAAGATATAAATACTACATGTAGCGACAATGTCCAACAAGAAAAACTCTAAGCTTCTACTTCGGACCAATCACTGGTCGAATCACCCTCCTCCTCCTTTTTCGACTTCATTGGTATAGGAGTCTCGGCAGACTGGGCAAGTAAGAAGGTATCACTGGCTGCATCGGATCCTTCATCGTCGGAAGGCCTAATTGTATCAACAGATGAAGTGACCGATGGAACGGCAGTGGAAGCAGACGACGGAGGGTACGAAGAAGGCGCGTCCGTAGATTCTGGTAAAGCTGTGTCGTCAGGGATGGCTTCAACATGGTCGTCAATGTCGATAGTTATGGGTGCCGTTGTGGTTGAGGGTTCGAGAGGTATGGGCGATACATTTGCCGCCTCGCTTGGGACATCTTCAGAGGCAAGCAGGAGGGTAGGCTCGGAGGGCTGGGTGGATTCGACAGTGACAGTGGGAGTAACAGGGGCATCAGGGATGACAACAGGGACATCAGCAGAGTCGGCATCTGTGCTGCTGGTTTCAACGGGGGCAGGGGAGACGGGTGTGGCTTCTTGCTCCTTTGCCAGCTTGGCCTGCCTACTAACCCATCGACCCTCTACCTCTCTTTCCAAATCTTCCAACGCCTTCTCAACCCTATCAACGACTGCTTTCCTACGCGACCTGAGCTCCTCATTGCCAAAACTGTCGATGAGGTCAAGCTGAGCGAGGAGGTCACCGAGTGCATGCTCGTAGTAGCGCACTGGCTGATTCCGTGAAGTGTATGACAGGTGGCGAGTTAGACTATCGGAAGTCTCGGTTCCAGGGAGTGGTGCGACAATTGAAGAGGGAGAGGTAGGAGGAGTAAAGTCGAGTTGAGTGGGGAAAACGAATTCGCCTTCAAGTGCGCTGAACGCGGTTTCAATAGTCTGGACAGTCTCTAGAGAACGCGCGATGTCGGCGGCAGTAGGCGATGGAGCGACGGTAGGCTCAGTGTTGGAAGCCTTGCCCTTGCCCTTCGCATCGGTTGCAGAGGAAGCATGTTGTTCGGGCGCAGTATCAACGAGTGAAGCAAGAAGGGCTTCGATGGTATCTCTAACTTCTCCGGCAGGTTCATTGGAAAGCCGACACGTGAGCTCGTTCTTCAAAGCAGCCGTATCGTCTTGGATGTTGATTGGCTTCGAAGGAGCAGGTGCTTGGGTAGGCGCTCTGGGGATGGCACCAACAAAGGACGATAGCAAAGATTGGAGAGGATCGATAATGTCCTCTGGGACTGACTGGCGTTGAGAGGTGGTTTGCGGAGGCTGTGGACGATACTGTATTAGAGAAAGATCTTCGATGATAAAGGGGACAGTACTCACGACTTTAGATGTGCTGGCTTGACTGGCCTTCGACGAAGAAGCTGCTGACTGTGAAGGAGCGTGCGGCTGGGTGAGGTGGTTGAAAACCGGGGGCTGGGGNAGGAGGAACAGGTGCAGATGAGTTGGTGGATGGAACATGACCTGACTGGCGAGGGGTGCCAACGAAGAGCTTGAAAAGATCATGCATGTCGAGAGTTCGATCATTTGCAGCGTTGCCTTCTGAGTTGACATTCTCTTTGGGGGAACATGCCGTGGCGAATTGGGCAGACGGGGCAGGAGACTGGTCTTGTGGAGGAGTAGTGTTTTCGCGAGACTGAATGTGAGAAAGGGCTTTCAGGATATCTTGAAGGTCGAGCTGTTGGCCCCTCCTTTCGGCAGTCCTCTGGGGGCGCTGGACTTCAACTTGACGAGGTCGAGCTGCAGATATCAACGCCGAAAGGGAGTTCAGGGCGTCGGATAGGTCGATTCCTTCAACTTGAGCAGGAGACTGGAGGGGGGTTGAGTTGAGGGAGATTTGTGGCCATTTTGACGAGTTACTAACCTTGGTGCGGACCTTACAGTCACAATGACCATGAGAATCAGGAGGAATGCGTCCGAGTGCACCGGGGCATCGAAGGTGCTCTCGTTTGAAAGCAGCCCGCTGGGTGGATGGGTCCGCAACCTGGGAACATGGGCACTGGCGGAAAATTGAGCATAGGATAGGGATGAAAGGAACGAAATCGCCTTACCTTGCTCGCCCGTCCCGCCTTCAGAGGGCGATACACGAGTCCTTGATCAAAATCCGCCGAAGCGGGTCCTGCTAGTTCGATTTCCTCGAAGCCACCAAGATCAACCAGAGGTGCGGAATGCGAATAGTGGGGTTGCAAATGCGGCGAAGGGTGATGGTAATGAACCCTGTGATCGTGTCCGTGTCCATGTCCGCGTCTATGCGGGACAATATGACCAGCTCCGAGTCCATAGAACGACGGTGGATAAGCACCGGGATGCCTTGCGTGTTCGAACCGGTCAGGGGTGTAGAAGGGATGAGGATACGTCTCTTGTACGTTCCTGTAAGGGTCATAGAACGCCGACGAATGCGTCTCAGCTTCTGCAGATGCAGCTGCAGCCAAGTACTGAGCTTGAGCAAGTCGGGCCTCTGCTGCTGCCGCCAAGTAACGTTCACGTAGACCAGAGGTATCGCTGACGACGGGTGCAGGCCCATAACCTCTGCGGAGAGGATAAGGAGGCAAGTACGTTGGAGTAGGCGATGGGTAAGAGACAAAAGTGGGGAACATGTTGTACTGGTTTGCTACAAGTGGGGGATAAATTATACAGACGGCGGGAAGCACGAGGCTTTATAGAGAGTCGGGAGTGGCGGCGAGTCATTTTTGTTGAGGCGACGCGCGTACGGTTAGTAAGACAATGACTACGCGTCGTTCGAGCAAGATCGAGCACTGGTGACTAATTCGGACTAAGAGGTGTCTCGGTGGCGCCCGCACATTCTAGTCGCTTCTATCCAATTCTGGAAGTCACGTGGGTCTACTTCCAAGAACACAAAGTGACAAACACGTCACTGAGAAATTCGTGTATTGACAGTGGGGTAGGAATACATGAATTGCACTGGATACATAAGATATATCAGATAGCGATGAGGAAAGCGTCCGAGACTCTACAGTATGTAAAATATAGGGAAATACAGTCTACCTGGACTTAGCATTTGTTGTTATCCAGGAGACGGACCAGGGAACATAGATAATAAAGATATTAGGTCATCTATCATAAGTGGTTTAGCAGTGAGCTCGACAAAGTCACAACGCTACACTCACTCTTACGAAGTGGTTTTGAGAAGAAGGCATTCATTCCAGCGCTGAGACACAGCTGTTTCGTTGACTCTTGACAATCAGCACTGAGGGCGACAACTAATGACGAAATCAGTCAGTAACGGCAAGGAGGAGGATGAGAGGTAAATCATACTCGGAAGCATAACTGCCACGTTACGCTTATTTTCTAGGAATCGCAGTCGTTTGGCCGCTTCAACTCCATCGCAAACGGGCATATCTAAAACGACGGGCGATCAAGACCTGGTACTCGGGGAGCGATCAAAGACTTACGATGATCAAACAACGCGACACTGAAGAATCCTGGCTCGTGAGATTCCCACTCTACATGAAGCCGTGAGTATACGTTCCTGTGACAAGGGGATGCCTCGTACCAGTGAGCGCCTCTTCCCCATTGCTAGTGGGAAACACTTTCAAGTCGTACCGCTGGAGTTGCTTCACAAGCAAGTTTTGCGCAATAGGATTATCTACCGAGGAGCGACGGGTTAGAGTGGAAAACTCTGATAGATGAGTGTGCCTACCTTCGGCGACTAAAACATTGCCGAATAACGTCCGTTGAGTGGAAGTGGTCTCTTCTGGTCGCTTTGACACAGCGGGAGTCGTACTTGCGCTTGCCCCCTGGGGGCTGCGTAGACCCGCAAGTATCTGATATAACCTCGCCTTTCGAGGGGGCTTTGTCATCTTGTGGACTCCGGGAGAGCTGCTGCTAAACATGGATTCCCCAGGTTGCGTGGAGGTCGGCGTGTATAGGTGGATGATTTTCGTATTTTGCAGAGACTTGCTTTTGATTGAATGCAAGAGGCGTACGAAATCGTCGACGCGGTTTTCGGATTGGTGATCGAGGATGACGTAATCTAAAGGAGGCAGGTCGAAATTGTCAAGGTTTCGCAGTTGCGCTTCAGCGTCTTGCACGGATGTCGTCGCAATGATGTTGAAGCCTTGGAAGATATTACAAAAGAAAGAGATAGTTGCGTCTGACGCAGAGCACACGAGGATTCGCGGTGGCCGAGGCTTCATCAAGGAAGTTCGAAGCTCTTCAACCTCAAGGTTAGCCTAATGAAAGTTCGGTCAGACGGCGCAACTAGGCATTGATAAGTCCGACATACCATGCGCGACTCGTCCGAGTTATAGATCTTGACCGGAATTGTAAACCAGAAAATTGAGCCAACATTCAACTCAGATTGTACGCCAATTGCGCCACCCATGAGCTTGACCAATTGTCGAGATATCGAAAGACCAAGGCCGGTGCCACCAAAGCGACGTGTGGATGAATTATCTGCCTGCTGGAAGGGCACGAACAGCAGATCCACATCACTTGAAGATAGGCCTATCCCAGTGTCCCTGGAGAATGACCATGATAACTTAAACTGCGTGAGGTGGTCGGGAACTTACTGGATGATGAACTTGATGTGGGCCTCTTCTGACGTGGAAGGATATATCGGGTCGACCGAGCATAGTACTTTGACAGTACCGCTTTGCGTGAACTTCACAGCATTTCCGATCAGATTCATCAGAACTAGCAAGAGGGATCAAAACTTGAATCAGGGCCATCCACAAGTCCACTCCCACCTTGTCTAATACGAGCATAATCGGCGTAGACCCCTAACAGGGAAAACATGAGTATAACATGACTGGAGTCTAGGAAACACGAACATGTAGGAACGTCTGGGTTGATATTGAATGATAGGTCTAGCTTCCTCGCAGCCATGGGTAAAAGAAGCTCCATGCAATCCTAGCACTTGGTTAGTGGTATTTACATCGCGGGATCACACAAGCTCACAGCGATGATGTTCTAATATTGAACTCGATGAGTACTAGGTCTGTATATTTTCCGGAGCGCTTACCTCAACCATGAATCCGCTAGGTTCAAGTTTCAAAGCTAGATGATGTTATTGGAATTGAAAATGGGGATATGAGGGGATTCCCTGTACCTGATGCTTCCAACTTGCTGTAATCCAGGATCGAATCGATAATCTAAACTCAAATTGAATGTATCCTGCTTTTCGACCATGCAATTAACGAACCTTGAGCAACAGTTCACATGATTGTTTAGCGGTTTGAACTAAGAGGGCTACCCGTCATTGGACAGGCGAATCACATACGGGCCGTACATACCAATTTCACTTTGACCAGTGTTGAGTTCAGTGCCGCTAAGAAGGTCCAACAGTCCGTAAAATGAACTGAAAGGCGTCCTGAGTTCGTGGCTCATGGAGGCCAAGAAATTGCTTTTGATCTAACAAGACGTCTTTGTTAATGTTCATCTACGCAACACAAAAAGCTGACCTTCGTAGCTTTCAACGCATCTTCTCTACTCCTTCGGGCGGCTTCGAGTGCTTCTCGCTGAGCGGCGATCATCTTCAAGTTTTCTCTCGTCCCTGTCTGGACTGATTTGAACAAGAGGGCATTGGAAATGCTAATGCTGGCTTGCTGGCAGAGGAGGGTCAAGATCGTCAAAGTGTTCTCCGAAAAAGGGTATTTTGACGAAAAGTAGATCACGCCGAAAGTTTGTCCCCGATTGCTGAAGATGGGAATACAAACGACGGAGCGTTGAAGAGTTTGACTCGCTTCGGCGGAAAATCGAGGATCAGTAGATGCATCCTCAAGATATATGCGATCCTTGGTGTTGAGGGCTGGAAACTGTTAGAACGAAAGCAGAAACTAGGCAGTCCTGTGAAGGCCAACTGACCATGTTGAATGATTACTTTTTGCAAAGGATCTGAAAGCATGCGAATGGAACGTGCATTCCTGTATGGAGTTCAGTGTGGTTTGAGAGGGAATGTAAAAGTTGGGCTTACTCATGCACCTGACAAGGTTGAGGCGGCGACATGCTTGTCGCAATTGTATAGTCCCCTGCTTCCCTAGCCATCACAATACATGTAGTTTGAGAGCCAGAGGCCTCTAAATGACATTGAGCTCAGAACCTGGAACTTGATAGAGACCGAAACAAACCTGTGGCTATCTCAGTGAGACGCTGAAGGGCTAAAGATTTGTGAGAGCTGTGAAGAAGGAGACAAGGGTAAAATGAATTTACCGGAAGAAAGTTGGATATCGCTGGAAATGTCTTGACTCCATTTCAGGATTGACGCTAGGTCAGTCGCACTCAGAGTAGTCTCCTGATCATCGTTGAAGTCGGATTTCTGATTTCCATATATGACTTGTGGTTGAGCCATCATGCCAGTGGCTATACTTTCGGTCTGGACAGCCACCTCCGTGGAGAAGATCGGTCGCTTCAATGGATATTGCTGAACGCCCACGACAGAATTAAGGTAGGTCCTGAAGCACTATGAGGACAGAAGAATATTATGAGGTGAACGCACTTACACAATGCCATGAGCTCCCCATTGGGATTGGCGCGAGATGCCCCGTCGTTGCAGTTCGCTCCCGAGCCCTTCGACTCCGCATCTTACAAAGTGGCAGCCTTGCTGTAGGCGGAGAAATTTGTCGGTTATCGATAGGAGTGGAAAAGAAGCTTCACACACCAAATAAAGAGCCCACCCTTCTTCGTGCAGCCAGTCATTATTCACAGCCAACCTAGGTCCGAGGTCAATGTTAAGCGAGATTTCAAACGTAGAAGTGAAGCACTGACTTCACCGCAATATCGTATAGTTTGAATGCATCAGAGTGACCACGGATGGAGGCCATCTCCGCGTCCTTGGAACAAAGTTAGGCTAACAATGTGGATAGCTAGCATGACCGACATACCACCAACGCTACCCAAGTGCTCGTATTGACTGGACTTGGGGATAGCCACCTAAGAGTGTGTCAGTGGGTTGGGATAAGAGGGATCAATAGGCGCACTTTCGGATGTACTGCTGATTCAAGTCGACCTGTTTGAAATACTTGGCGCGATCATCTTGGTCTAGTTGGCCACTCCGTATACATGATATCATGGCCAAGCTGTGGAAGAACAGAGAATACCGGACATGACGGTGGCTGAAAGTCATGTTAAAAACGGAAGGTTGAGGAATGAGACAGGGGACGAACTTAGGGTGTCGCTCGCGGAGTTTATAAACATCGAAGCCGAGGGCGGCTGCTTCGCGAGGATAGCCCACACCATAGAGTGCAACCACCTTCAATGTTCATTCTAAGGCAACTCTCGAAGAATATAAATAGTGAAACTGACCTTGAACGCATTGTACCTGTTAAGAGGTCACCACAGGATCATAAACATGAGAAGACACAGTCCTCACCAAGATGTGCAGAGGGGTGGATTTCCAGATATCTTCGGTATTGATTGAGCGTATTCCGCTTCTTTGAATGTGTCAGTATCGAATACAGTATCAACTGATTGCGCGTATGTATAGCCTCCAAGGACTCGAACACAACTGAGGATGCCTGACGGGTAAATTTAGCATCAGTCAATAACGAGGGACTAATCCATGTACGTACTCATAGCAAGAATACTCTGATCCCCACCAGGTGTCAGGAGGCGAACGTCTGTCACGCACTGTGGGATGTGAGTGGTGGCTTTGATAACAAAGCGCGAGTAAAACTCACTTCCTCGGCTGCTACAGCGAGGTCGGAGACTGTTTGACTTGAGATACAAGGTCATTGGGGTACTGATCAAGGGACTCACGGTGTTCCGATATGTAAAGGCGCGTGAGCACGGAGTGGATAGTGGCAAAGCCGGTGTATATCCTACCCAACAAAGTAGGTGTTTAGATGAAACAGAGGCAGACGAGGATAGGAAGGTACACACTTATCACCAGCGCTGTTTCCTAACCTGACCGCCTCATCCATGAGGACTACATTGGTTCGGATGTGACAACTATCAAACCCAGACACCATAGAACAAAACAACACCTGCGCTCGGCTGCAGCATGGTTAATTTCATGTTTCATGTCTCTGGTTTGACACGCTTGGACATACCATCGTTCGCCACTGGTCCCATGACGCTCTGCGATTCTCAGGGCTAATTTGGCCATATCCGAGGAGAAACGGTAAAGCTCCCTTTTTTCGGCTGCAGCTGGACCACATGAGTTGGAATACCAAAGAAATCGGAGAAGGAAACAGACCTCCGAGGGCCCAGAAAAAGCCCAAAGCGGTTCCGGGAGACATGCCAAACCTACAAGGCGTTAGATCAGATCAAAAGACGAGGAGGATAACAGCTCACCTGAGCGCGAGTTGTATGGTCTAAATGTTAATTGGTTGTCAGTCACAATGACGATATGTACATTCCGGAGCATACCGTGAGGCCGATGACATCCATGAAAGCGTGTTGAGACGGATGCCAGTATGCATTGACACCTATTCAAGGGTATTCTGTCAATGCGAATGCGATCCAATAGTGTCCAAATGTCCTACCTGCATCATTCAGTAACGCGATGGCCAACTCGGTCTTACTATCAGTGGCTCTGGGTATATTGAGGATTTCGTCAAAACCGACGGCGAGTATTTCGTTCTTGACCTTCTCGAACATTATATCCGCTTCTCGACGGCTAGGAGCTGGGTTTACTTCGACACCGAGAAGCTTCAGAGCGGTCAACGTATCGGACAGTGCCTCAGAGAAATTACTTCTCAAGAAGTAATCTCGAGACCGTAAGCGTAGCATTTGTGCCTTGTCTTCAGGAGTTTTCGCCCTGTTCATACACTCTGCAATGATGGTCTCGGCCTCTGCATAGTCCCCTTTCCATGTAGACAAGCTTGGTATTGTCATTTAATCAGTGAAGGATGAACACACTCAGAGACAGTGACTCACGCGGCAAGTCTAGACATCAACAGGAATGTCCGTGTATGGTCATCCTCCCAAGCGTTCTCCCTGAGGAGCGTCCTTGCGTTTGTGAAGGAGTGGTATGAGACCTAGCTGGAGTGAGTAATTGGCAATCGCCAAGGAACTAAGCTTCGAACCTCGTGCGCGCCACGGGCCCAAGCTGATTCTCCTGCGTCAATAAGGACAGCTAAAAGAGCGTCTCGCTTGGGATTTTCATGCAAAAGGGGAAGACATCTCGAAGAGAAGGCGAAGTGAGTAACATCTTTTTCCGAACAGAAATCACGGGTGCGTACCTCTTCGTGTGCTCAGCGATACGGTAGACGTCCGGAGGCGTTTCATGAAGCATCATGAGAATTATCTGTTTTTGGAATCAGGTAAACTACAGAAGAATAATTCGGCGAAAGCGGCTTACCCTCAGCGACATTGTTGCAATGGTGTTTGGGTCAAGTTTCTCCACCTCTGCCTGAGCAGCCTGGCGATAACGATCGTGTGCAAAGCTACACATATCTCGAGCGCGTTGTATTAGCCAGCCTTCGGAAAGCGCAAGGTTCAGTCCACGCATAGAGCCTCGCATTGCGCCGTTTGATCCTTTATCTCGAACTTTCGAAACTGCCTTGTGCATATTCCACTTGTCGTCTACTTCAGAATCGCTGCTGCTGCTGCCACTTGAATCCTCCCAGTCCATCATAAGGGCTACCTCCGTTACCTTGAAACTACCAAACAATCAGCTCGGCCAAAGTAAAGGCTTGAATAAACTGACGTTTCCCCGAAGAAAGCTGCCCAATGTAAGTATTTCTTCGCTTCCTCCGGAAGTGCCTGGAATTGTGATGTTAAGAAGGTTAAATCAGTAGGATCTGTCATTTTCTTGTCCGCCAATGTAGCCTCGATGGCGGTCATATCATAACTTCATTACTTTATGAGTTTCAACGGCACAAATGGGGAAGGCAGAAAGCGAACCTCCAGTAGTTTTTGTCCCAGTTGAAGGTAATCTATCGATCTTTAGCGATGGGGAAGTGCGGAAGTGAGTTAACATACGTGGCCTTGACGTTGAAGGGTGGTAAGAATGCTCCTTGCTGCGAAGGCATTGCCAGAGGATGAAGAGAAGACGAATCCTGCAAGCGACGCGCAGTCTTCTCTCTCCCGATGCAAAGTCCGCGAGACAAGAGAAAGGACGGAGGCATAATTCAGAGGGTCGACGTTGATCCATGTCGGGCGGGAGCGACTGTGGAACATGGATCGAACCCTTTCAACAAACTCCCTAAAAACTATGTAAGCGCGACGTAGTGTTCGAAATGGAGATTACTGACGGTTTGTCTGATCGTAAAGTCACGAGAACTAGCTAGAAGGGCGTCGTAAAACTGGGTAATAATCAATGAGTCCATACACACCATTCGACTTCTTGAGTTAACGAGGGTCTGAACGAGGTCCAGCGTACTGTGGGAGGAGGGTCAGACTTCAGTATTTGGTAAGTAATTGAGTGACACGCAACGATTCATCTGCTTCGTGCAAGTCGTCGAGGAAAAGGGCGAACAACCTGGACTCCGCGACGAGGCAAAACACATTCTCCACCAAAGATTGGAAGCGTGCGCGTAGTTCTAGAGTCGTGAGGGTCTCTTTGGGATCTTCAATTGTCATGTCATACTGCTCAAGAAGGTCCCTGAGTTCTGGAACGCCTTGGTATAACAACGGGATGTTTTGTAGCTGAGGTCCCAAGCGTTCCTTCAAAGCTAGCACGAATTGATGTAGATCAGGGTGAAATACAATCAACTGGCGTAGTACTGAAGACAAGCAACTGAGCTGTTGCATACGGTCAACTGGAGTCGATAAGTAGTGAAATCGAAGCAAAACGTACAAGGGCAGCAAATGGAGCTGAATCTGCGTTTTGAAATTTTGCTTGACCCCAAAGTCCATGCGCTGGTGTAGAACCACGTTGATTAAGTGTTCGATATGCTCCGAGGGAGATGACGAACCTCTCCATTTGGCTTGATTAGCCAGTATCATCGAGCTTTTGCCAATTCTACGATGTGTTAGCCAAGTCGGGTAATACAAACTTGATGGCACTAACCCTGGCGGACCAACGACTATCACCGTCTGGACGCGTACTCGGTGTTTTGTTGAAGCTCCGACGCGTCTCAGCCCAGAGTTGTCACTAGTACCTAAGCTGGGACTCATGCTCATAGACATTGTGCTTTCATGAGCTGCAGAACCGGCTGAGTCGACATCACTTCCTCCTGCGTTGGCCTGGTGCAAAATGAACAACTCACTGTTCGACGAAACCGATTCGTTACTGTCAACGGCAGTGCCAAGTCCTGTTCCGAGACCTGTCCCAGTGTCCATACTTGCCGTAGACGAAATGGGTATCAAGCCCTTAGAAGCGGCGTGATAGCGGGAAAAGCTAGTAGACGCATTCCGAACTAACCGCGGGATGTATTTAATGAGATATAGACGGCTTCGAGAAAAGATTCACTCACTGACGTTCCTTATCGTTTCAAGTTCGCGTTCTCTGCCAAACTAGGAGTAGCGTACGTCATGGGCGGACAGAAGGATCAAGCGAACAACTTACGAGAACGATGGGGAGGGTAAAGTCCTACAAGAAGGTCAGACTCCGTATTATTACTGAAAACTAGGGATTGATATACCATAAAGCGATCACTTGTTGCAATGTCAAAAGCAGGAATCAACTCCACCGCAGAGTCAGTTAACAGTAGCACAATTCACAAAAATATGAAGGATACCTCTGAAGCATCTTCGGAGACCATTGACACAGTCGCAAGTAGGCGACTCTGACACTCTAGAAGGTCGACCTTTAGACCGTAAGCACTTTGATAACGGCTATCAGGGTTCTTCGCCAGGAGCTGGAAGAACGTTAGAACGATGCAGCGAGGACAGACTGAAATCAAACCTTGTCGATGATCTGAGCCAGAACCTGCGGTACATCTCTTCTAACCTCATGGACTGGCATGGCTCTCTTCTGAACAATGGCATGCAAGAGTTCCAAGGGCCCACCCTCGAAGGGCATTTGTCCCTGTCCAACGAGTAGAGTCCAGAATAATATACCTAGCGAGTAAAGATCAGTCCTGTGATCTTGAGCCATAGTCTCAATACTGCCGGTTTGCTCGGGCGCCAAGTAACACAATGCTTCCTTGACTTTGAGTTTCTCAACGTCAGTCGCATGCAGAACGAGGGCCGAAGGGGACCCGAAATTCTCCAGCGAAATGGCACGGTTTCCAAAATGGACGAAGCAGACTAGACCAGTGTGTGAGTTGAGGTGGAAGGCGTTTGCGCGGACTAGGTAGGAAAAGATGAGCTGGGCATTGGAAAGATGAGGAATCGGGCCTTACTTTCTCGATGAGTAATACCCAGTTTATGTATGGTCTCCAAGCAGTGGGTGGCATGTATAGCGAACCTACAAGACGATATAACTGTCAGCGCTCAACGAGTACAATACTGGGAGGTAACACGTACTCAAGGAAGGTAGCCAAATCCATGACTTCAAACGCCTCAACCTCCTCCAGCATATCAGGCTCCTCCACACCCGTCATATAAACATCCGCATGGGAAGACATTGGTCTAATCCTTTCTGCATCGGCGAGGAGAAGGTCATTGATCCGTGGGGGCGGTAGGTATCGACCAAGCACGTTCAAGCCGGGGTGGAGTAGAAGCAGAACAACACAATCGCCATTAGCAGGGGGTATTTTGAAGAACTCAATCATCCTCAGTGTAACGGAGGGTCCTTCCGTAGTTGAAGCTATGGTTGATAGACTTGGGCGACGTTATCATGAATATAATGTATCGTGAAAATTAACATGCATAGCTCACATATGAGCCTCCCTTTCCAAACACATAGAGCCGTTTGAGTGGACTGGTGCAATCTTCGCGAGTACATTGGATCCATCCTTGAGACTGCTACCCTCAGCCAGGAGGGTCATACTTCCTGTGTCTTCCCATGGAACCGCCTACAAGAGTTGAGCCAGTGAAAGAGGGGAAACGATGGTGACACGACCTTCTCAAAGGTGTACCCAGGAGCCGACAAGATATTGTCGCGGAAGTACAGGGTGGGGGCCGCGAACTTCCTCTTCATAGTGGGCACCACCACTGGGAACGTGGAAGAATGCAAGCCGAGCAGACTGAAGGAATTTCGGAGGGTTGAAAATCAGAGAGAAGGTCAAGCCAGGTCAAGATGCTTCCCAATATGGTTCCGCGGTATTTGGGAGTGGGCCGCATTCACAAACACAGACGTCATAGCGACGCACACACACTTAGTCAGGGTTTAATGCGGGCAAAAATGGGGGTCAATGTTGACGTTGTAACAATGTCACTACCAGTACAGATAAAATAAACGAGGATACGAAATCGGGACAGCCCTCTACGCGCACTTAGGAAGTCACTGTGATGATGGCGTAAGCATGGCTTTAACTCAATCAAAAGGTGACTCACTGTAGCTGGTAGGGTCGATGTGAGCAGGAAGCTCTGGAACCGCAACGGTAAATCGGGACTGAATAGATGTCATCACTGCTTGATCTGACTCTGATGTTACGAAAGTGATGGCAAGACCCTTGGTACCGAATCGACCAGCACGTCTGTAGAAAAAGAAGGCCTGAATGACGGGTCACACGGATAGGTGGAGAAAGCATACCCAACACGATGCAAGTAGCTGTCAGCGTCAGGAGGGCAGTCATAGTTGATAACAATGTTGACACGCTCCACATCAATGCCACGACCAAAGATATCTGTCGCAACGAGGATACGCTTTTCGAAGGCCTTGAAAGCGGTGTATCGGCTGATACTGCAGGGGATATCGGTACGCGGAGGCATGCGAAAAAAGCAAATGCGTACCGTTCATCTTGCTGAAGGCCGGAGTGGATAGCGATGGAAGGGAAGTTGCAGGATACAAGGAGCTTATCCAATTCAATAGCACGCGCCACTGACTTGACGAAGATGACGACCTGAGAAAGAATGAGGGGTTATGGCCTTGCCTCGTGGAAACCGACGTACCTGGTTGAACTCAAGGCTATCAAGCAAGTCATTCAACTTGCGGTTCTTTCCACTCTCATCCAACTTGACGTAATGTTGCTGGAGACCATGGAGGGTCAACTTGGTTTCGTCATCGACGAAGATTTCCAAGGGCTAGAAAGGCACGTTAAATCGACGGAGTGAGAGCTGAACAAGAGGACATACGTTCGCCATGAACTTCTTGCAAGTGACTCGGATATCCTTCGCCAATGTGGCACTGAACATCATGACTTGCTTGTGGTGAGGGGTCATGCGGAAGATTTCCTGAACGTCGCGGCGCATGTCTGTGAGGGATGTTGGCGAGATTAGATGGCTGCTTTGATACGGAGGCGGGCAAGTAGAAAATAAAATAACAGCAGACGCGGAAGCGAGCAAAAAGACCGAAGACAGATCCAACAACAGATTGAAGGTGCGAATCGGCGTGGTCCTCGACGAACTAGGCTTCTTGGAAGCGTTCTTCAGAGCCCGCTACAGGGCGTCATCTTGCCGCGACGGAAAGTATCAAAGGTATCCAATCTCGAGTAGCCTCCCAACAACCAGAATGTATCCCCTAAACCCCATAGACTGGCGCCCAAGAATTGGCTCCGCATGCAGTCCGCAAGGATGGATTGATAACAGTCCACGACGAGTGATAACGTCGTCCAATGAAGAGCCACGAACTCAAAGATGGAGGGTATTGGACAGGGTCGAAATCGCATAACTAACCGAGCTGCTCCAGCATTTTGTCGCACTCGTCCAAGACGAAGTGCTTTACATTTTTGGCGTCCAAAACTTTGTCTCTGGCGAGGGCATTGAGGCGTCCGGGCGTGGCGACGACGATGTGAGGGCATTTGCTCTTGTCACGGAGGAGATCGGCATCCTTGGAAACAGGCGTGCCTCCAAAGAACGTGCTGACACGGACATCGGGCATATACTTCGCGAAGCGGGTGTACTCGTTCTTGATTTGGAACGCCAGTTCACGGGTGTGACAGAGCACGAGGACTGAAACTTCGCCGTTGACAGGCTCAAGTTGCTGGAGAGTCGCAAGGACGAAAACAGCAGTTTTCCCGTGACCAGACTTCGCCTGGCAAAGGACGTCCATTCCAAGAACAGCTTGGGGGATACACTCTTGTTGAACTAAAAAAAAGAAGTTCAGCGCCGATATCGACGCGTAAAATTGAGAATACATACCTTCTGAAGGATGCTCGAAACCCAAATCACTGATGGCACGGAGTAGCTCAGGCTTCAAAAGAAAATCTCTGTAATATTGTGTTATTCCACCATGTCCCACTTCAGCAAAGAGGTACACTGTACCTGAAGCCCGTTGAGTGAATTCCAGAGAAATTCTTCTTTTCACCACCGGCCTCGTCTGCAAGCCCGGCTGAACCACCGTTTGCAACAGCAGAACCAGAGCCGGTGGGAAGGTCGTGCTCATCCTCGTAGTCAATCAAGTCCTCGTTGTCGTGGGAGCTCATTTTCGGTAAAACGGGGGAGAGGAAAAGAGAAGATAAAGGAAATAAAGAAAGCGCGGTGGAAGGGGGAGTCAAAGACAAACTTGTGGCGCAGCTGAAAACGGACACTGATTGGTTCGAGGAACACGCACGGGCCACGCGTCCCCTGATCGTGGGACTCAACTTCGAGCGTTCGAAAAATTCCAGTCCTCGAGACACGACGTCAAAGATAGTCGATGTCGATGATCATCGATCAATGGCAACCTGCCTGAGTGTTATACATAAGGCTATTTAGACAACAAGCCGACCAACTACTCTACTCGCCCAAGGCTTCAGCCGCTGTCGCAATAACTCGTTCCGAACCGCAAGCTCTCAAATATGCCACTGCCTTAGCCCATAGTTCCGCGTGGGCTGTTGCATTTCTTTTCATGAAAGCAACCGCCAAAGCCGTCGCCCAAACGGCACGATCAAGTCCTTGACCTCTAGCATCATTCACCGCCCGAGTGCCTAAGAGACTAGTGAAGCTCGGGTCAATTTGGAATGCGCCATTGTAGCTTTGTAGAGCAACCAAGTTAACGACCTCATTCTTGAGGAGATTAACGGTCGTGGTAGACGTCAAGGGTTGTCGAGGTCGGGTCGTCGCATTCGGCGACTGCTGAAATATCAAGGACGGACTGCGAACCAAACGACTATCTTCTTCGTTCAGAGGTGGAGGACTCGGAGGACGACTATCGCTCCAGTCACTCCAGTCCGAGCGTCCCATGAACGAACTGAGGGTAGAGAAGGTCCGCTCAGATTCATAACCATCGTCATCATGCATTGGTTCATCTCGAACAGGTGATCGTGACCTTCGTCGCGGCTCGGGCTCAATGGAGGTAGGTGGTAGACGTGGAGAAGTCCATCGCTTGAACAAATCAACGATGCGGGTCGTGAGAGAGGGCGAAGCAGGTGCGTTAGAAGGTTGTGTATCTGCAACGGTATTGGTGTTCTCGGGTTGATTGTGGTCTCCCGGTGGCCTGTGACGGAAATGTTGGCCTTGTGTTCGAGAGCGCGACTCCAAGTCTTGGTCCTCCCCATCCACCGCAACAAACGAGGTATAAAGACTGGAGATGCGGTAAGTCACACCCAAGCGCACGATCTCAGCCTTTCGGAGACTCTCTTCGGATAAACCCACACTCGTTGCTCGGGGCACTGGGGCTAGCTTGTCTTGCTGGTCCTGTATTAACTTCCACGCAGCGATACTATGCACGGGGGGTAGGGTGGGGTCTTGGTCGGCTACTTGCGCGAGGCGTACGGGTATCACGAGAACCAAAGCTTCGCCCGTCTCGCTCAGCTGACCCCTTAGCACGACTTCCTTTGGTACCGAAACGTCCTTAACTGTGAGAATGGCACAGATACTTTGCCGCGTCCCAGCGTGCAGATCGGGGATGACATGAGGGGACTGCTGGAGTGGAGGAGGGGCTCGCAGACGAACATCTCCTGGCCGATCTTCGCTGACAAAGTCCACCAGTGGTGAGCTCGACACCAATTGATCGGTTGGTATACCCCAGTCGACTGTGGCGTTTTTAACGAACTGAGTTTTCCCAGCTTGGAAGAGGCGAGCGCATCTGCCTAGAATGGTTTCCTCGCCAAAAGCAAAAAGGCAAACTCCACCACCGGTTTTAGCGATGCTTTCGCATATGTCAGTGGAAACCTCATGTCCTATGCCGAGCACAAATACGCGAAGAGGGGCTCGGGGCGAGCTGGCTCCTACATGTGAGCGGACTGCATCCAGGATAGGGTCTTTGTCGTATACCTATCTACAGGTTAAAAATAAGGAATTGGATGGTTAAAGGAATGCTCGTACCTCTCCGTCCGTCAACAGAAACACGGCCGTGGGTATGGATTTGTCACGTAGCTCGAAGACATCGCACAGTGCAGACTTAAGCTCGGTGCCTCCACCCACCTGCATATTGCGGACCTCTGCCAACTGACCCGGTTTCAATACTCTGAGCTTTGCAATTTGGATTCCTCTCACCATTTTCTCCAAGGTGGCCTGATCATATGGAAGGCTCTGGGAGCTGAACCGCTGGGGAGTGTCGCCAAAGCTGACAATGTTGAATTTCGTGCCATGCGTAGGGAGCAATTTGAGCAGGAGCGCAAGCGTTGACTTGGCTTTTTCAATGCGTTGACCCGCCATACTTCCGCTGCGATCAACAAGAAATATGTACTCCTGGCACGGTAACTCCGGTATGATGAATTTGGGTACCATGGTCAA
The DNA here is from genome assembly GCA_029747585.1 of Pleurotus djamor. Lineage (NCBI taxonomy): Eukaryota > Fungi > Basidiomycota > Agaricomycetes > Agaricales > Pleurotaceae > Pleurotus > Pleurotus djamor. The sequence continues at coordinate 21,930 of JAPEVF010000039.1, forward strand.
CTGGAAGGCAACAGTAGAAACCCCATGGCGTTGAGAACGTCTGGAGACCTCAGCAAAACAACGCGGGGCGTCCAAACCTTGAGCGTGTATGACAAGCAGAAAACCCTTGGCGAGATATTGCTTGGATTTGTACGATACCGTCGTACGCCTACGAGAAACACGATTCCGATGAGTAGGATATCGCGTCTCTTTGACTTCGTGCGTTGGACTCCAAACTTTCCCAAGGCGGCCGCATGTCTGAATATCGGCCTTGATATGAACACGAGTCTTTTCCGACACGGATGCCGCATCGTTCAACGCGGGAGGTAGTGGGCCATAGCGTTGGCCAACGTAAGCTGGGAGGTGAAAAGTCACAGAATCCGCGTTATCGTCGTTGAGAAGAGTCAACACATACTGTGGAGAAGATCAGTCTATAGTAGCGTTTCGCCAGTCTAAAGAGGAAAGCACTTACGACGACCTTAGTTTCGACTGTCTCCTTGGAGCGGATGGAACCCAAAGAGATGGTGAAGACTAAACGTAATTTGTATGTGATCGAGGGTGGTGGTGGGAACGAAGGATAGCTTACTGTCATCCGTAACATTCTCCAACAACCCGGTGAGTTTTCCTTGACGGATGGCTGCTTCGTGCTTTTCCCTGGCTCGGTCCTTGTCCATGCACTTCCCCACGATAATATCACCATTGGCCTTGCGCGCTTCGAAAGCACATAAACAAGCACTCGCAGGCACGGGAAAGAGGTATTTGGCACGGCTGGTCGCCGTATTTTCAGGGTTGGAGAAGACTTGATCAATCGTAACGCGTGCAGTGACTAGTGGGGAGATGTGAGTTTGAGATACGCATCAGGCCAGTCTAGCAAACACACCATCCAAGATCAGGACGTGAATGCGAACTTCTTCTAGTGGGAGGTAGACTTTAGGACCATCATTTAGACCGGCATTGTGCACGACACCCAGATCGCGACTCATTATAGAGGACAGATCGAGGACGAATGTGAGATAAGACTCTTCATGTCCTCGCTAAATATAAGCTATCCGATACTGCAATGAGGCCTGTTGTGACGGCTATGTAATAAGGCGCAGTAGAACTTGCTGTTGATCCTAGTCACTGCCAATGGGGGTTCNTTGAGCCATTCTGGGCCTGTTTCTGTCGAACACCTGGCAAGGAGAAGCGCGTCAATCAAAGCCTGCTGAGTGCTCGCAGCAGCGAAGCGACTCACTTCGAGTCCGCATGTTGGTATTAGTGGATCCATCTAGGACTCCATTTGATAGTCAGGTCATTGTTAAGCTACTGTGCGTCTTGAGACGTAGAGACCGGAGTAATAGTGGGCTATTGGAGAGTACTAGGAAGAAGGAAGAACGAGCGCCAATCGAGTTCAGTGCCTCTGAATTGTCTCCCTTGAGCTGCGAGCTTGTGAACAAGTGAACTACCCCAAATTTTCTGGCTGGAGGACTTCATAAGCACACATACTCAAAGACAAGAAGTCCCTCAGATACTTAGACATGAATCCTCGCTAAAATGACGCCTCCTACACCATAGAAACTTCAAGAAAGCCGCATGGTCAATAGGTGGTTCGTTGCTTCGCGTGCGGAATAACTCGCATGCGACTCGACTCACTCAGGCTGAACCAGTTATCCAACCACGCAACCTAACCTCTGCATTGCGACCACGTCACTTTGCTCTACTTCTTCCAGGATATCACCGTGCTTCCTATTGATGAGAGCCTCTGGATTTTCCGCGTACTCCCGCCGTCCCGCGCGAACTGCTCGCACTTGCTTTCTTTCTGAGCCCAGCGCACCCATGTGATGACCCCGGGCCACTTTCGCTCCGTCTCGTCAGAAGCGACTCCATCAACTCGCTCCGTTGGTGATGCTCTACTTAAGCTTCATCTCTGGGGGAAATCTCGAGGGAACACCCCACCTACCCCCACAAGGCAGATCGACGATATTATCAATGGTTAAGTGGGCAAATATCCTGGCTTTAGCATCTTTGCTCCCGCTTGCGCTGGGCGCAGTGATCGTTCCAGGTGCTACTTGGACAGACACAAGCGGGAACGTCATTCAAGCCCACGGTGGCGGTTTCGTCAAAGCATGTCCCTAGCAGAGTTCGTTTCCCTGTTATGATGCTGACAGACCTTAGGTGGGCTCGACGTGGTACTGGCATGGAGAAGACAAAGCCCACAACAGTGGGTTATTCCGGGCCGTCTCTTGCTACTCGGTTGGTTGATCGTACCCGAATGCATTTCTGTCGGCTAACGGTACCTCCACAGTCCAATGATTTGGTCTCTTGGACGAGGCAGAACGATGCTCTTACCCCGGTTAGCGGAACCATGATATCGACATCTAACATCGTAGAACGCCCGAAAGGTACGTGGTTCACCCCTGAGCTCCCTTCTTCCAAAGCTAATCACGCTCGTAGTGGTCTTCAACCAAAAGGTGTGTATGTCAACGATACCAGAGATTGTAGACATTCATATCCTGCGCCCAGAACAATGAATACGTCATGTGGTTCCACTCTGATTCTTCCAAGTACGGCTTTACACACCTTTTACGGGGTTGATGGTTTGTGCTTACTGTTCACATTTTCCAGCTATGGCGCTGCTCAAGTTGGTGTGGCCACTGCGAGGTCACCTTGCGGCCCATTTACCTTCCGAAGCAGCTTCAAGCCCCTTGGCGCGGACTCTCGCGACATGGGTTTGTTCCAAGATGGTAAGTTGACGCGTTCTTTAATTTACATAAGGTAGCTTTCAATAATGATTTGTCTTCCACAGATGACAGTACGTCCACAATCCAATCACCATATACTAGTATTACGAACTGAGGAGTGCCACCCTCACAGGCGCTCGCACTACTTATCTCCTCTACGCTTCCGACAATAACCAGAATTTCAAGATCTCCAGACTTGATGCCGATTATTACAACATCGCTGCCCAAGTCAATACCATCCCAGGATCCACACTCGAAGCTCCAGGCATCATCAAACGCAACGGTGTCTACCACCTCTTTGCCTCTCATACTTCCGGCTGGGACCCGAACCCAAACAAATTCTTTACCGCCACTGTAAGTCTCTGTCAACTCACATCTTATCCTCCCTTCTACAAGTGTTGATATTTTATGTTGAAAGTCACTCTCTGGCACTTGGTCCTCCCAAGCGGACATAGCTCCTCAAGCCGTAAGGACATACTTCTCCCAGAACACCTTTGACCTTCCATTGGGCTCCAACGGTATCTACATGGGCGACAGATGGCGCCCTTCCCTTCTTGGAAGCAGCCGATACATCTGGCTACCACTCAACTGGGCAAGTGGCCGTCCTCAATTGGTGCAAGCGGATGTTTGGAGTTTGGATATCAACGCTGGTCTGTTCTCTCATATCACTCAATCTTGTCTTGTAATGTTTCGCTTCCAGGAACTTATTCAGTCGCTTCTGGCACGTCGTACGAAGCTGAGAATGGTGCAATTAGTGGTCCGGCACAGCTACTCTCTGATGGGTCGTTCTCAGGCGGACGCGCCGTTGGTTGGTTAGGTGCGCGTTCTCTGATATATACTACCCTTCTTCGTGCTTGATACTTGATTTTATTGCAAGGCAATGGTGGGTCGGTGACGATCAACAATGTCCAAGGCATTGGTTCAAACCAATGGGTCGCTCTCTACTACGCAAATGGTGAGGTCATACCCCTCTCGGCCATGACCTAATAGCTGACTTACCATGTACAGGTGATTCGTCTTGGAGAAACACGACCGTCAGGTATGTACACTTCTATCATTAATTACATCTTGGGCACCGGACGTGTGGACTGACACATTCATCCAGCGTAAACGGAGGTTCGCCAGGTCAGTTACACTACTTGTCCATAACTCCGAAATGAATACTCATACATCCTTTCAGTCGTCGTTGATCAGCCAAACACTGGTGGTGGCCATGTAATCCTCAGCGTTCCGGTCAAACTTAACTTGCGAAGTGGTGCAAATTCCCTAACATTCAGCGCAGGACAAAGCAGTAAGTCAATCCAACTGAGTACTGAACCGTCGGTTCACACTTTGTATAGATTACGCCGCAGATTTAGACAAGATCATCGTTTACACCCAGTCGTAAACCCGTACTACAGGACGAGGACGACATTGGCGTATATAGCTATGTGAATATATGACATATGGAAAAGATACAGTCTGAGGCTCTGAAATAAGTAAGTAGTTGGTGTCTAAGACAACAATTGCTCGATGAGGATCGTGATGACGTATGATAGTCTAAGTACAGTGAGTCCAAGCGATCTATGAGATCTATAGTTTTATGCAAGACAGCGCATTCTAGCAATGGGACAAGGTTCCGAGAGAGGGTAGCGCGAGGCAAGAATAATTATCGAAGAACGGCGTTCCAACCAGCCTTGAGTTGCTGCGAGGATGATTTAAGCTCAAGATTACGAACGCGAGTGGGAAAAGCGGAGAGAACGAACCTCGAAGAAAACGAATAGCAAGATGGTGTTAGGGCCAAGCCGGATGAAAGCAGGTGTCCATCCCTTGAATAGGAATCGAGGGCCTTCTTCTTGAAGGGATGATTTTAGTACCTGTACCATACTAGCCTTCTCGGACTGCAAAGCAAGCGCAAAGTGGGTACGTAAGGGAACGTGGTGGAAAGCACAGTTGAGAAGCGGACGCACCGAAGCCATCAGTCGCGATCGCAGAACGTCTGCGGGGGAGCAGACAGCTAAAGCAAGATAGCGATGAGGATAAGCTTTTAAATAGATTATGAATGGACGTACTCGTCGCAACCGTGCCAGCAAGAAGACTCGCTACGGAGTGGAGTAAGAGCCCATCGTGAAACTGGTAGTTGAAGATAGGCATAGGTCGGGATAACAAAGAGCTCTTGAAAAANTCATATCTAGAAAAAATGATGGCATACCAGGTCGCAAGTAGTATTCAACTTGCTTACGATCCAGCTTGCGACGACTAGAGAAGGCGTATTGAGTATATAGGACAGTTGATGGGCGTCATATGACTTACAGTCATTAAAGTAGCTCTTGTGACATTGGTCCCAAGACCTCTTCCCAAGCCTTTCAAACCTTCTTCCCGCACCAACGACAGGAGTCCTGTTATCGCGTTCGAGTAACCATACCGTTGCTCTGGCGGCCTCACCGAATCGCTCGTCATACGAACGAGGACGATATCTTCGCGCGGCACAGTCAATATTTATGACAAACGCGTGGAAATACGCGTACCGGCAGGATTTCCGGCAATTCCGCCCAAAGCCCCTGCTAGACAGCCCGCTAGGAGCAGTTGAGGGGTCGTGGGTTTGCCCCGTGCAGAGAGCCGCTGCTTCATCTCTTCGTAGCTTCCAAAACGTACAAGGGAGTAAGTCATTTGCCTCATCAGTGATGCTGACAGGCCGGTATAGAGGCTTCGGAAGCCCGACTTCTGGATGGATGTTCGGATTATGACAAAAGTTGAAGGGTGTTTGCTTCCAACGGAGTCAAGGGTTTGCATTCGGCTGGATCCAAAGGAATATTGGTTTCAAGAGCTTTGAAAATGAAGCAGCCACGCACACTTTGGTGAGGTCCAGAGGATGCGTACAACTTGCAGCCACTGTTCCTACATTTAGAACTTAAGTATACGACACAATTAAAGCGACGCACTGGAAGCCGCCACGCCTATAGGCATCGCAGAAGCTCGTAAGTAGTGTAATTCCATTATTCGGAAAGCCTGCTAACCTCCCATCCTAGCATAAGTGCGTCAGTACCGTACGCGTTATCTGCCGAAAAAAAGCGCGACATACCAGAAGGGGTATGTTACAGCCATCTTGTCGATTTGAGAGCTGACTGGTGCTCTTCACGTACGAGCAGCGACCGTTCTAGTGGAACGCTCGCGGCGACGGTGAGCGTTGGGAAGAAAGAGTGGTGGGTGCAGGCCTCAACGGCGCAAGGAGATGCTAATATGTTCAATGTCATATTTAGACGCTCAAAGTCTAGAATGACGTTCCGTTGCAGGGTCGTTCTGCATACTATTTTTAGCACAACATCGTTGCAGCCATGATGCATCCTTCTTCAACTTCTCCGCTGCGAATCGATGCTGCGCAAATTTTATCAGTGAATACACCCACCATTTAAATGCCTTGAGTTGCAAAGCTCCCAGCTCAAAAGCGACTTCCTACCTTGGGACTGGTGATCACTGGAACGGCGATGTTCTGGCACACGTTTCTCCTCTTTCTCCAGCTATTCCGGGTCGGTCACACTGCAGCTCGCCTGATTAATCATACTATCTACAGCGACGGGGACTCTTCGACCGATCGCAGTATAATCTACCTTCCTGTAGGTGCATGGCGTGCCCGCATTGGCTCAACAAAATGCCTCAACTGCCTCGAAAGCGAAACATCGAATATCTCGGTAAACATATGAACAGTCAATATGAGACCAAGATCCTGATATCTCGTGCAGTCCACGCTGATGGAATCGACTTTCGATCCGGGAGCCGAGAGTTCTGCTGTTTCGTTTGCCTCAACGACGTTCACAGGTACTTCATCAGCTTTCTTCGTCCTCCTTCAGATTTCTTGACTTTTGGGGTTATCAGGGTTGGCAGTATACGTCGAATGTCTTCTATCGATCTCAAACTCGACCTGGGACTCGGATTTGTCCTTCTTCATTGATGAGCGACTGGTAGGAACGTTTTCGTCGGTGGCTTCTAGCCCGCCTTGGGAGGATTCCAGCATGATTGTATTCTCGAAGACGGACTTATCTATGGGCCAGCACACAATTACAATCCAAAATGGCCACGAAAACGGTCGTCGCTCTTCGGTCGTCCTGGATTCTGTTATATATACGTCAGTCCTTGGTTTTTTATCCCAGGAAACTTGCAGACCTAACCATGCCTATAGTCAAGACCATGGTCCCCAAATAACGCACAAAGCGGTGATTGCGATCGCTGTCGTAATCAGCCTCGTCGGCGCCTTACTAGTTTCTGCATTGGCGTTTTGCCTCTGGCGATGTTGCCGCCGCCCTAATACCACCCAGGCTACAACCGAGGACGTACCCATCGCACCATATTCCTTGGATAAGATTTCCCCTGTCTCGGAAACTCTGCCTTACATTGATCAGCGCCCCGTAGCCGCTGAATCCACTCAGGAGGTCTCACCACTCAAATGGCTCTCTTCGATCGTCAACGAGAAGTCAACCATTACCGCGGAGGCTTCCCATGAACTCTCCCTACCACCGTCTAGCCTTGCCACGGAATTCGCCTGTAATGTTGAAGCACCCACTCTCGCAGGCCCGTTACAATATCTCAAGGATGCGCCTGAAGAATCCTCCTCTCCGCCGACCATTCTCGAGCATAGAGAAGCTGCAGTGTTTCCTGTACCGTTACCAGCAACTGAAGTTTTAGAAGAAATACCTCCGGTGATAGACGTTGAGAGAGCACAATCACTTGGTGTGGTAGACGCGTGTCCTTTCAATGTCGATACTGGCACTCTGTCCCAAGGCAAACCCTTAGGATGCTTTGAAGTGCCCGTCCATTCCCTTCAAACACCATATGTATCAGGAGCCACTTCGCTACCCCTGAATGGCATCTTCGGGCCCAATTTGCAACCCATCTTCCTCATCCAGAGTCATTTCCATGCCACCATTGTTGATAGTGAGTACAATACATGTTATTTTACTTGTGCATGCTTAAGCTAACGCGTTTATCACCGTGCAGCGTCTGCTCAAGTTTGCGTTACTCAAACATACTGGAATTGCGCGGCTCAAGTCGTAGACCCCACGAGTTATTTCTTCCACGCCCCACCTGAAATCAAAGTTTGTGAGTTCGCGATCATCAAGACCTCAGGCGAAGTCATCACCCACAGCTTTGACGTGCAACGTATTGATTCCCCAAATCCTGGTGAGCTCTTAGGATCCTTCGTTCATTCGATCGCCTGTAACTTCTAATCACATCAGAGCTGGTATTCCCAATAGGCAGGCTTGCAGCCTCCGAGACAGTTGAAGTCAAACTCCTTGTGCGTTATAGTGTTTGCTTAAGCTCAGGACGAAATTGACTTACATGAGGACCCTTGTAGTACGTTGCGACGTTGATGAACGACGATAACGCTGACGAAATTAGGCTGCGTCTTCCATATCAACTGGCCTCCGTATCCAATGTTGGCGAAGGATCTGGAGTGAAAATTGACATCGATATTCAGACAAGCGGGCGTCTTCACAACATCAGCGTTGATTCTGCTCATGTTCAAGATACAGTGACGTCTAGTCTCACTGATGATTCTCCACGACGAGCAAAACTCAGATATACATCAGGGCAAGCTCTGGATAGAGACTTCTTCGTCATTGTCCATGCAGATGGGCTCGATGCACCACGCTGTGTCGTCGAGTCGTCAACAGCGTCGCCCGATACCCTCACGCAGATTATCTCTTGCCAGTTATCGCTCGTCATGAAGTTCTCGTTACCGCCGGTTCCGTCGCAGCAATATCTTTTTNGTTCTAGATCGAAGCAGTAGTATGATGGGACCTGCCATACAAGCAGCTAAGGACACCCTCACGATGCTTCTCAAACTGCTACCCGCTCAGAACACGATGTTCAACATTATCACCTTCGCCTCGGACTCACAGGTATTTTCCTCCACAAGTCTGACCTACAATGATGCTTCATTGGAGCATGCGGTGCGTTCAAATATCGCAGCAACGCACTGTCAGATGATTAATTTTGCTGTACCAGATAAACTACATCTCGATGGTAGGCGTCGAGGTGGGAACCAATATTCAGAGGGCTCTGGAGAGTGCATTCCAATTCTACAACAAAAACACCCCCACTTCAATCTTTTTGATAACTGATGGGAATGACGTGAGCTCATGGTTATTGTTATTTTCACGCCTCCTGAACTCTCACCTTATCATAACAGCCATATGACAAGGTGACCAGTGTTGAACGCGCCGTCCGTTTGGCGCCTTCCATCGCACCTATGCGGGTGTTTGTCCTCGGAATTGGCCTATATGTCGACCAAGAGTCCTGCAAGAAGATTGCCATCGCTGGCAACGGAGACGCCTTATTTACTATGAATGCCGAAGGCATTATGGGTAAATGTGCTCGTCTCCTGCAAGCCAGTCAAAATCAATACCTCCGAGACGTTGTGCTTGACTGGGGTGTCCCCCATACTGCTTATCAGCAGTCACCAGAGTTCCTTCCTGAAATTCACGCTGGTACCAGGCTCAACGTGTACGCCAGTCTGACCGTTGATCACCATCATCTCCTAACGAAAGTATATCTCCGAGGGCTCCTCGGCGACACGGGCGAACCTTTCCAGCTTGAACTCCCGGTGGACATTACCAAGACACCTGATGGCAATTCACAGATTCACCGAGTGGTTTCATGGAAACTTGGCCACAGCGAGCCCTCGTCGGGCCAGCGCAATGGGCTTCCGTCACATCACGACGCATTCAATATTCCTATAAGCCGTCAGGTCTTAGACTTGATCAACCTTCAGCGATACAATGGGTCCTTCTCACTGGATTCTCCATTCAGAAGGATGATTGGCGAAGTTGGTAACCCCCTTGGTGTGGATTCAGGGGCTTGGGCTACTGCTTTGGCCGTTGCTTTTCTGCAGAAGCAGGTCCCCGCACACAGGGAGCTGTGGGTCAAACCATATCTGTACTTGACTGATCTGCCTGACTACGAAAGAGTTCTTGCTTGTGCGGTGGAACTATTTACCTGATGCCAGAAAAGTGTATATGATGATGTTCGTGGTTCGAGTTCTTAGGATCAGAAACGCCTGAATGTCAGATCGTGCACGATTGATTCAATCACAAAGAGCTTGTCAATTGTGACCGAATTATCGCCCAAAGGAAGCGAGTTAGGCACCGAGTTACTCATCGTGGACACTGGACAACTCCTGGGAAATCTCCTGCCAATGCCCCTGTAGATATCTTGTGTGACGAGCGGTACTAGGTGAACTTCAGAGGGGCACCCTCCACTCGCGGCTGGAGAGCTGGTTTTGGAAGGAGATGGTAGATTGCTGTGTTATTGGGCTAACGAAGATTACTCTGAGATGGTCACATCGTTAGTTGTCCTGCTTTATGCTAAAAACGTCCGATCGAGGTGGAAGGGGTGCACTTCCCCCTTCACTTGGGTCGTAAGGTGGAGGCGGAACCCCTAGGACACCATCAGAATACCTTGACGGCGAATACAGTGCATCAGATGAGGCGCTCCGCCCATGCAGTTGCGAAGCGACGTCATCCAGAACCGTAAGAGTGTTGATTGGAGAGGTGTCCAAAAGCGGGCCGAGATGGGAAGATGGTGAGCTGGAAACCACTGAAGGCGAGTGGATGGGAATTTCCATCATTAGAGGGGATATATGGCGCGCAAGACGAGTGTTAGGTTTCGACCGCTTGGCTTTGCGACGTCGTTTGTAAAAGATGGAGCCGAGTGTCAACAAGATGATAATAGTGACGATCCCAAGGACAAGGGCAGCGATCACCGCAGGGCTGAGGGATGTCGATGTACCGGTGACCAAACCAACGCCATTCGAGCTCGAGCCATCAGTCGTGGACGGTGTCGCAGAGGTTCCCCCAGAGGGAGCGTGCCTTTCAGGCGCGCTGGAGGGAGACGCCAATTGCGAAGGCCCAGTGGTGCTGGGCGGGTGGCTATCGGTGCTATCTGCGAAAAGGACGGAGGATGAAGAAGATAAAGAAGTCGACGTCTGTGCTTCAATGGTCTTGGTGACAGTAACTGAGGTTTGGATCACAGCGTCACTAGGAAGGGGTTCGTTGGGCGAAGGCTCATTTGGCTGACCGTCATCGACACTGGTGATTCTGGGTGAACAGAAGGTAAAAAAGTCAAAGAAAATCCAACTGACGTGTAAATGATTGCGTCCAAGAGAATCAAAGCCTTGGGTCCGTCGACATGTCCATTGGCAATTGTAAGTATGTGTTGTTGAGGTTGGAGTCCCGTGGCGGAAAACACGATAACTTTATATTCGTATCCGGGAGTACCAGGTGCGTCTTTAACAAAGGTGCCCGCTTGTTCGCCATCAATGAAGAATGTCATGTCCGAGTCGCCCGTAGGGCTGGTTTTCGTCAGTGCGAGCGCACATTGCACGTACACGGCAATACCTATACGAACGTCATGCGCACATGAGATATTCTGTGGAGCATATGATGCACCAAGTGTGACAATAATAAATTTGCGCCGCGCCGAAATTTTTGACGCCCGCGCCCCCGAGAACACAACTTTGACACAACTTTCCCCGCGCCCGGACACAATTTCATCGCGCGCGCGCACTCTGCCATAGAAAATAAAGAAAAATAGAATAGAAATAGATTGATTTCAAGTACTTCCCTTCTACTAAGTCCCTATGATGTTTAGGGACTCGAGTCCAGATCCAGGCCGAGACTTTGTCTCTGGGCGTCTAACCCCTTTCCCCCTTTATCGTAACTCGACCATCCCATCGTTCGGAATCTTTTTGTCTCTCATTCCACAGAGTTGGGATCCGTGAGCTTTCCCCTTCTTTCCCATATTTCCCCCTAGATCATATGTATCTTTCTATTTCTCATTTTTGGTAGGCCCATCATATAGGCCGGAAGCTGAACAAGTCTGGTTCCACTGTTCCCCTCCATCTTTGCTGTACATTGAACCTCTCTTAGATGGCCCAATCACACTGATTGACACAAGTAGACGTTTCTCAAGCCACGGAGGAGCCGAACGGTTCGAGGAGTTTGGCACCAGATCGCCACGTGCGCATTTTACGTCGCCGTAGCAATTACGGAAACACGATCGAGTCCCCGATAATTCTACGATCCTCCCTCTTCCTCATCGTCCCCCGCCCTCCTGAACCTCCTACACTAGCTGGCGTACTTGAGACCACCCATAGACATTTTCAGGTGGGCTCCAGCACACATCTGACCGGTTGATTGCACAGTAACGCGAGTTTCGCCCCTGCTCAACATGTCCCAATTCTCTTTTCATTGCCGCCACCCTTTGAACTGTTGCAGCTCGCCTCCTGCGTGAACCCATCAAACCCCTGTGCGTCGTTGGGTCAAACGGGGTTTCGTTGTCCATCAAAGTTGCAGGGGAGAAGGATGCGGATGGGGAATGCACTCGCGACTTGACTTGGACTTGACTTCAAAGTTTTGTTTCGCTTTGGTTGTGAGTGATTTCTTCTCTAGCCCCACCATCATCCTTTATCTTCTGGCTTTAAACGCCCTTGTCTCGCGCTCACACGATAAAAGCCACACAAGTCATCCATCCGTTCAAGAAGACCCTGATGTTCACTCGAATCCATTCCTCTCTCGGCTGAACTCATCCACCCCTCTTCAGTGTCCTCCAGGCCATGCAAACCACCGAGCTCACCAATGTCCTTGAGAATAAGTGTCTGTACTGTCCCAATGGTCTTCCCGTAACTTAAGAATCAGACGTGGCAACTTGATACACCCTCCCAATGGCTTTCAAATTGACTTCCCCCCTTCATTGACTTTGTGGGTTAATCAGACGCGAGATGCCGCCAACCTCGTTGACGTCCACGGAGAAGGCGGTTCTCATCCCGGGTTTAAAGAATAGGAGTACTACAGATAGAGTTTCCTTCGTCGATATTTACATTCATGTGAACCCTATTGACAGGGGGAAAGGGGAAAAGGGGCTAGACGCCCAGAGACAAAGTCTCGGCTTGAATCTGGACTCGAGTCCCTAAACATCATAGGGACTTGGTAAAAGGGCAGTACTTGAAATCAATCTATTTCTATTCTATTTTTCTTTATTTTCTATGACAGAGTGCGCGCGCGCGTTGAAATTGTGACCGGGCGCGGGGAAAGTTGTGTTTTCGGGGGCGCGGGCGTCAAAAATTTCGGCGCGGCGCAAATAAATATTGTCACACTTGGTGCATCATAGTGTTGTCAGGATGCGCCGTGCAAGCGTCACAAGCTCCCCCATCGTTCCAAGCATCGCTTGGATCATAGGTAATGAAACTGCCTGTCTCAGGATCTCCAAACGTATCGTCAATGGTAACATTCCTTAGAATGGCGCAAGCCCGCCCAAGGAGGAAAAGAAAAATGAGTGGAAGTGTTGCAGACCTCATAGCCAGGCTGAAACGAAGAAAGGGAGGAAAGGAAGCTCATCAAACAGGTCCTGCTCAAGTTATGATGAGATGCGCTGATGATGGAGCACATGGCACACGACTGGATTTTGGTCGAGCTTAATGAAGGCATGGAATCAAAGAAGCCCGACAGATGAGTTGATCTCCGGCTTCAGGGGGTTCAGTTTCGAGGTAAGGGATCACTCACGGGAAGGTACCAGGAATGGATGGGTCACTGCGTCGGGATTCAAGCGTACTGAATTATGGGTATCTGAGAAATTGTATGCCGATATTGTACATGTTATGATCAGGATTACCCCCTAGGCACCGTCCTATGAACGTCCCGGCAGATTGCCGTAAGCCGTACCATAAGCAGGTGGTAAACGGGAGTTTCTTTCATCAGAAGGCATGAATGCGCCGTTTGATGCTGACGCAGATTTGGGTGGTCGGCCAGTCGGAGCGGGCGGCAGGTCATTACCGCCGCCGCTGCCCAAGTTGGATGAGTGCGAGTGAATCGTGTAGAGGGCAGACATCCTCCGAGGCGCAGGGTAGGAGGACTCTGATCTGGTAGATCGTCCATTTGAGAAGGTATAAATGGAAGAACGATGAAAGGAGGATTCTGGATAAACACTCGTCCAGGAGTCTTCGGTTGATCGAGGCGAGAACTCGGCCATTGAAGGCATGACAAAAGGCGTCGCATTGAGATGTGGGGGCTTCCGCTTGCGTTTGTGGAGGAGGAAAGCAAGAACGCAAAGGATGATAAGCACCAGAGTTCCAAAAACTGATGCAAGAACAACCGAGACGTTGATAGGGGTGGAAGGTGAACTATTGTCATTGAGCGATGTTGGGGTAGCCGTAGTAGTGGTTGTGAAGGTGGTGGATGAGCTACTTGGCTGACTACTCGGCTGACCATCGTCCTGGCTGAACAACATAAGCTGAAATGGCCGGGAGGACAACGCTGGGATACCTACGTATAAATGATGGAGTCTAGCAAAACGAGTGCCTTTGTCCCATTGACATGCCCGTTTAGTAGGACCAAGGAGTGAACCCCCGGGGAAAGGTCTGTCTTAGAAAATACGGTGACATTGTAGTCATACCCATCCTCTCCAGGCGCATCTCGTGCAAAGGCCCCCGCAATTTGACCGTCGATAAGAAATGTCATATCCGAGTCACCCGTAGGAGAAGATCTTGTACGGGCGAGCGCACACTGTACATATACCGCAGTTCCTGATGGTATGATTAGAGGGCTAAGCAATTCGCAAGAAATGAATAATCTCACCATTGAAAGTAACCGAAGCTGAGAGCACGGTGTTTGGGAAGGAATTACTTCCAGGGTTTCTGTTAAAGGTAGAGTCCGTCCAAGTACGCTACAAAGATCTGCATGAGATGTTTGAGATGATCATATCTACAAAAGGACTTACTCTGAAGAGCATGCTCTCGCTAGGATGCGCGGTGCACGCATTGCAATCCCGTCCATCATTCCATGCGTCCGGTGGATGGTACTGAATGAAGGTACCAGTCGCAGGGTCTCCAAGCGAATCATCGATAGTGATATTCCTGCTAATCGAAAGGACATGGGGTAAAAGCGAGAAGAACAAGACAAGGGATGCTAAATGTTGGGGCAACATCGACCACCTGGGTCTGTCATGTACTGAGTCGATAACGGGCTGCTATCCATCTTATACCAGAGCGACCGAAACCGAGTAATCCACGATCCCCATGATGATGATTTGAAACAAATTGATAGTGAAGGGATGGCGATGCGGTGATGGTTTTGTTTCCAAGCCATTGGCGCTTACACGGAAGTGGATGATCAGTACCGAGCGCTTAACCATGTTTTCTTCATTCCGCTCTCGACTTCCCTCCCGTTCCATCCAACTTTCCATCAAAAGGTCCCTCTCGACCAACGTAAACCCTTTAGAGTCGAGATATGTAGACAAGCTACAGCAAGTCGCTCAAAAGTGAGGAAATGACCCTTTACTTCCTGGGATTCTTACTCATCTCATGCTCTCCAGGCAAGGCTTGAGCGTGGACGACCTCCGAGCGAAAGCGAAGGAGCAACAGAATGCGGAACGGCTGAGACTGCGTAAAGAGCTTGAGGAGGAACGCGCCAAGCGAACCCCGCAATCATCACCTACCACCGATGCTAAACCAGCTACTCCGTCGAGCGCGTCTGCTGGAGTAAGCCAGGAGAGGAAGGATAGCTCTCCCATCAAAGTATGTCGCGATTGTTTAAGCAATTGAACGACCTCACTTGAGCCTCGAGACTCAATACCCTCTTGTTAGCCTCTAAACTCTTTCCTCAATTTGGAAAAGGTGCTTTCTACGCCTCATACTCCGGAGCAAATATCATCACTCTGGACGGCCTACCACATGTCGCGTTCGGGTGGCACAGGTCGCGGCTTTGTCTGCGCATCTGTTCCATTGAGTGTCTACGAAAAAATGGCTGAGGTCGGCGCAAAATATCCGTCTTTCGTTGTCCCAATACGGAGAGCGAAGTCATCCGCTGACCAACCTACCGGAGCGCAGGAACAGGATGCTTACGAGTTCTACTTCCTACAATGGGCTTTCCATCCTGCTCCTCCTTCCCCGTCTCCAACCTTTGACCCTTTTGCTTCGAAGCCCACTCATTCGACGGCTTCAAACAACCCTGACGTCTCCACCATTTTGTTCACGCCTCTTCAAGAATATAAACTTCGCCAGTCATTCGCGACGCCGTATCTGGTCGCCACAAATTATACTGACCTGGCTTCGACTCACAACCTCGTACTTCTACGCGGCGAAGTCACGCCTGGATCTGGGTCAGGGAGCTTCATGGTTTCTCAAGAGGATGCCCAACTACTTTTGATGGCTCTCCAGAGATTCTATCTCTGGGGTAGCGATGGCTCGCAGGTTAGTGAACCCCAGAGGCTTCTGAAGTTATTCCACGAGCGCCCTGAAGAGTTCAAATGGGAGGATCTACTAAAGGTGGCAGACTGGACGCCAGCATCTACATAATTTATACACAGTAATAGAGTTCATAGTCTACTTAGTACCACACACAACTATCAAGATAACAAACAAATAGCGAAAAAGCCTGGTAGGGGTAGTCGTGGTCAGAGGTTGCCTTGGCACAAGTTAGTCGACTGGTGGTCATTTACACGACAAACCGGAAGACCCTGACGTTACGCGGAATGGACCAACGGTGCCTTCTTCACCCATTCCCTCTTCTCAATCTCTTCCACTGCAAACGCAGCACCTGCAGCTCTCGACAACCACATACTCGTCCCAGGATGACCGATATAACCCGCACCATACGCCTTCGACGCATCGCTCGTCAAAACCGGCACCCTCATAATCGTCCAATCTAACTCTGCTCCATCCTTGCGTATCACCTCTCCCCAAGCCACAACATCCTTATACGCCGATCGAGCAAAGGTCGCGACGCCAGCGACCAAAGCCGCGAACTTGAGGTCGAATTTATCCTCGGGGTCTGTGATAGACGCGGTCCCGAGGGCAATAAGTCGTTTGATGGATAACTTCTTCATCAGTTCTACGAGGATGGCGTAGCCTTTGGCTATGGGGGTTCCGGAGGGGTGGAAAGGTCCTTTCGTTACGATGGGTCCAAGAAGTGATACGACGGCGTCAACACCTTCCAACGCCTTCTCCAGGTCGTCCCTGTCGGTGAGGCCGCCTTTGATTACGACAACGCGGGTGTCAGACGAGATATCGCTCGGGAGTTTCTCTGGAGAACGTGCATAGACGACCACAGTCGGAGAAAGCTTGGCCGCCAATAACCCGCGAACCACCTCGATGCCCAACGCTCCAGTAGCTCCTAATACTAAAACACGCATGTTTGAGAAGTCGAAGTAGAGGGTTGTTCTGTTGGAATTATATCGAATTGGATATTCGTAGCTTTATAACTTCCAGGCGTGGGTTCCTCTGAGGTCACTAAAGAGTTGGCGATCACCATGGTGGGTCGCGCGAGTCATTAATCATTCTTCAAGCTTCAAGGCGAATCATACGAAGAACTCTTACCAGTTATACAACAGGCTGGAAACGAACACGGGAGAAGGAAGAGGTTCCGTGGGCAATACGCGTTGTAGCTCGCACGTGCTGAGAAGTTTCCCCGGAAGTAGGAAGCAAATCCAAAGCAAGTACCCCTTGGCCACTTGTTGGCCACTCGCCTACGATGAGGTAGAAAAGGATGGGTTGCGGAAAATGAAAGTGCCGTTCAGGTGTACTGCGACCTGCGCACACGATATATAGCTCAAGACATTCAATAATTGATGGGCCTCCATCAATCATTCCGTGATCATCAAATGGTACAATACTGGTCGAGTATCCCAGTTCAACGTTGAAACGTATATCACCACTATGGCTGTTGCTTTCCAACTGAGGCTCGATGTCAACCAATGCATATCCGTGATTCGTCGCGCAGGGTGCTTGTAGTAGGCAGAACCCATATCGTTGGATCAATCATTGGCATTGAAGAAAACATGATCGATGATCCACAACAACGAAGGACAATACAATAACATTTACACCTTATAATAATTGGATAAAGAGTATCTCGGAACACCGGAAAGAAGTCAAAGAAAACACGGTGCCCTGTACACGAACAGATACATACAAAGGCTATGCCTTAGAAGGGGGAGCATCAACATATATATCATCATCCACCGTGTCCATGGCAGAAGTCCACGAAGCTTCTGAATCAGCAGAGGGTGAGCGATCTGGAGGTAAATCGAGCGGGGCATCCGACTTGGGGGTAAGCGGAAGAGGTACATGTTTCGTATTACTGTCCGCAGGTTGAGCCTCCGAAGGGGGTGGAGGTGGATGTAGTTGCTTCCTAATTGGACCATCGTGGCTTCGTCTGATACTGGGCCGAGGAGGCAAAGGAGGCGTAGGTGATGAACGACCAGAACCGTTCGAAGGGGGAAACGTTACCGAATTCGCTGATATCGTAGAGGAGGTGGAAGCAGTGGAAGTGATGGTGGACGCGACAGGAGATGGCAATGGTGGAGGCGGTGGCGGATGAACAAAGGAAGGCGCTGCGCCGGTTTGTATTTGCGTTGGATCAGTTTGGGATTGGTTTGCGTATGCTTGAAGCTGAGGTGGCCTCAAAGGCAAAGGTGGAGGGGGAGGCTCTTCATTACCGTTGTTGCCTTCATTGCGATTGTTACGCGCGGAGGGATGGATACTGCCTGCAGGCTTGCTCGAAAACTTTGGCGTGAAATCTTCCGTCGCCGAGGTCGATGGATTGATTCGTCGAGGCGTGGAGGGATCCTCTGCTTGTACACTACTCGTGCTGGCGGTTTTCCTGTGGCGCGGAGTCGCAACAGGGTTGGGCATTTGCGTTAGTACTCTGGTAGTTTTCGACCCGTAAGCGATAGGTGCTGGGTCACCAGCAGGAGTAGGGGGAAGAGGGGGTGAAGAGGGGGAAGTCTGGTCGATACTCGGTGGCAATGATGAAGTAACGATCTGAGGATGTGGATTGGGTAAATCTGGGGCGGTGCCCGGTTGTGGGGGTGGTGTCTTTTCATCAGGGATAGTCGGGATTGCAGCTGCATCTACTTTTGGTGGAGCTTGGTCGTCGGAGAAGAGGATATGTGCATGGGCAATCATATCTTCCATTAGGGTGTCCTTGACAAAAGTTCGTCGCAGCAGAGTGTCTAGAAACGTAGCAACGTACCTTCCATGTTGACATTTCCAGCAGCAGTTGACCCATGGCCTTACCGTCCATTGGTGCTGAAGGACCGTCGCCGTCTTTGTTATCACCAGCCATGTTTTCGTCCTCGCCAAACACAACCGTACCAAAGACAATCGCCAGATTCTTCTTGCCCATCTTATTCTTCTCTTCCCTGGCAGCAACACGAGCTAAGTGTTCTATGAGAGCTTTCAAGGTCGCCTGGTGAATCGGTGGCAGCCGACGGAACTTTGATCGCAGCAACGGGAAATTGTTTGATTTGTGAGTGGCTAAAGAAGCCAGTATTAGCGAAGAGGAAGGGGAAATGATCGAATGACGCACCAAGGGCTTCTGTGTGTTGGATGCGGTCCTGAAGGGGAAACTTGAACAACGGCTCAGGGAGCTCTCGGAGGTAGAGTTTGAGCAATGATGCAACCGCGTATACGTCATCGCGAGGGTTGCGGTTGACGAAATCGAAGGCCGCTTCGTCCCTCTCAATTTCTTGTTGCAACTAAAGGACAGATATTAGCATCAGTTGTTCGAGGTGGATAGATACGTACATGTTTCACTACTGCCAGACGTCCACTGACGCGGTAGATGCCCTCCATCTCTAAGCCACGTTGATCAACTTCTTCTATGCACATCTTTACTATCTTCGGAATCTCGCCGTCCCGCAGACCCTTCGCGACTGCATAGTCTGACAGACTAAGGCCAAACAATAGGTCTTTGCATTCGCCAACGTGACCGTGCTGGGTATCGTGGGTAGGTCGTTATAAAATAGCCATTAATGGTAAGATGGGAGACGTACCTCGTAGAGAACTGGTTCAGGGACAATGGTGTCGAGCGGTGGTATTCTAGCGGACAAACGCTTCCCATCTGTCTCTGGGGATATCTTGTCCACCACATGACGGAAGTGAGTGTAAAGTTGTGTCTGAGTCATGGTCGTTGCGCTACAGAGGGTCAAAAACCTGGGAATGATTGCAATGAGGGTACACTTACATCACGTTATCCGAATACCGTCCAAGGACATTCTTCATCACCTGAGCCTCTTCCTCGACGAACATGATCAGGCTGATGAACCCAGCTTCGATGATCTTTGTTTTCCGAAGCCTTAGCGTCTCAAGCCAGTGTACGGCTTTACGATACTCCTTGTCGGCTTCATCTAGCTCTCGCTTGGCTTTAACCATTTTGAGAGCTTGAGCTTCAGAAGACACGTTCATCGAGCGAACAGCGGTAAGACCTTCTTTCAGAGTATCCTTGAACTGTTCTCTGAAATTGGCATCTTCGGCTGGCTTTCCTTTAGTCTTTTCCCGATCGAGGAAGGTGATGAAGTGTCCGAATTGCTTTTTGCCTTGTTGTGCGAGATCGGCAAACGGAGTTGACGCACTAGGAGATCGATTACGAGGCCCACCTGGGTTTGGCTTCGTGGATCCAGACGGACGCCTGTCAAGTGCGCGTAAGGGCTGGGGGGNATGTAACGACCGGGCGGCCGRCGGACGATGCTGGGATCGATGTGGCTGTGGCTAGGGGAAATGCACCATTGTGGGCGGGAGCAGACACAGGCGGGGTCACACCAAGGTTAGCGTATTGGTTATGTTGAGAAGGACCACTTGGTGGAGGCATGGCCACGTTTCTCCTCATTTCAGGCCCTCCACGGAGCTCTTCAACCTCTCCAAACCGCCTGGAGTACCTCCCCTTCAGCTTTGGCAAGACATTGTCTGCAAACTCTTGATATTTTGTGGCAGAGTCTTTGAGGTCCTCCTTGATTCGCTTCCTTGTTCGTTCTTGTGACTCTCGAAGGGCGGTGAGCGGGTTCAGACAATCGACTGATAATGTATTGAGGAATGCACTGCGAGTCTGTGCTTCACGCTCGAGGCTATCGCGGGCCTCTGCCCAAGCTGAGCGCGCCGTTGTGATCTGGTCATGGTAGACAGAATTGGGGTGTGGAGAAATAGGCGAATTGGGCGACCGGTCATCCAGAAAAGAATCGATCGCCTTGGCTTTCCGGTGAAGTCTCATAAGCGAATCGACACTGAGTGAAGCGGAGGGACACCCTTAAATAAGACTTTGAAGGGTGATTCATAGTAAACGGGGACATACTAGGTTTCCTCTATCCGTTTACTGTGAACATTCATCTCGTAAGCCATCTACTTGTTCAAACCCAACATCCACTTGCACGCACCGTTCCTGAAAAAAGGCGATATACGAGTCGGCAATAAATTTGAGGTGTAGATCAAAAAGAGGTATAGGTCCTTGCGTATTTGTAGGAGGTGCGTAGGAATCAGAGGAAGGACGAGACGGGGCAATTGATTGCATTTGACTTTCCATCTCGTCTGACAAATGGGCCTAGTGATTCTTGAAAGCTGGCCAGGGCTCTCGGAGAAGATATCTGAGAAACGAAAACCGCGCGTTGAGGAAGTAGAGAACGCGCAAATTCGAGCGAGTCAATGTTGACGATAAGTTTGTGCCAGTGACATTGAACATAGCCCATCCACGCGACGGGCCCAATAGGCCACGTGGGTTTCGAGTCCCTGATGCCATCACTTGCCTTTGACGGTGGCGAGATATGGACGCAAGCTGAACTCAAACAGTCAAATACAATGTGGTAGGCAGAACTGAGCCGAATACATGTTTTGTGAGCTAGATATATAGATAGAATGTCCATGGATAGCTGAAAATATATATCAAAGCGTAAAGCAGATAAAATCAAAAGAAACTAGATATCTGTCTTGCCGATGGCCATTGAAATGAGGAGATCCCTATCTCCAGATTCATCGACCAAAGCTCTAAGTTTTCCGCCTTCCTTCTTCAATAATTCCTTCGGTGAATCGAACTCAACAATTTTCCCGGCGTCGAGAACCATCTACGAAAGATGAGCAAGAGTCTCGAACAGGAGGACTAAGAAAGATAACGTACAATTTTGTCGGCATCCATGATTGTTTGGAGACGATGCGCAATGGTGATGAGAGTGACATCACCACCTAGCTCATGTCGGAGGGAAGATTGGATGACCGAATCAGTTTTATAATCTAAAGGAGTCCGTTAGTCGATCGTAAGAAGTGAGAACCAATAACGTTTGAGCCCACCAATCGCAGACGTAGCTGAGCAGTCGGAAAGAAGTGAGTAGAAGTACGAATCGGATACAGGAAGCAGGGGCGTACCTTCATCGAGGATTAACAACTTGCTTCCACGAACAATTGCGCGAGCTAGAGCAAGGATCTGACGCTGACCAACCGACAAGTTGCTACCTCCGCTGGAAATAGCTGTGTCTAGAGTTATTCTGCCTTCGTCTTCGTCATTTTGAAGCGAGAATAGGCCTGCTGCGCGGAGAGCGCTGTTCAACGTCGCGTCGTCAAACTGATCGAAAGGGTCAAGGTTCTGTCTTAGAGTGCCGCTCAGGAGTTCGGGCTAACGAAGGTTTTAGCTACATGGAAGAGACCAGAATATTATTGCTACTCACCACCTGAGGGATAATAGTGATGTTAGTCCGGAGAGCATCGAGGTTGATAGAGTTGGTGAGTTTTCCATCATAGTAGACTTCACCGTCAGTGTAGATACAACGGAGGAGGGATAATGTCAAAGAGCTCTGTAACCCAAGTGAGTTCAACGCTCCTCATATTTAAGATATTTAAGATGAACCGACCTTTCCAGAACCTGTCCGACCAACTACGCCAACGCGTTCTCCAGATTTGATGTGGAAAGACAAGTCATGGAGGACTTTGGGACCAGTTTCGGAATAACGAGCAGACAAATTTTCGACACGAATATCACCACTAGAGGGCCAGTACGCGGGAGGCTTGCCTGCTTCTGTGGGCTTGGGCTCTTGGTCGACAGAGATATAGCCTTGGATACGTTCAAGACTAAAATGGCAGTGAGGAATAAAATAAGGGCATAGTAGAAGGGGCATTTACCTGTTCCCTTGAACCTCGAACTCGTTGAGAATGCGCACCCACCACAAGATCATCCCGCTGAACCCGACAGCCATATTGAGAGCAAAACCAGTATTACTAGCCCCTTGCTGCCGTCCATAAAGGAGGTAAGTCGCCAGAATCACAGCAAGGATGCTACCCAAAGCGTCGATGCGGATACAGATCCAGCTGATAACCGAGATTCAGCGGAGGATAGGGACGAGGAGAGATGATGTACTAACCGATTGAGATTGTAGAATGATCGAGCGGCACGAGTGTACTTATTGATGCGAGTAAGCGACTCGGCTTTGAACGACTCTTGGGCTCCGTAAGCACGGATGGAGGCTGGAAAGGGGGGGTAAGAACAACTTTCAGATAATGCAAGTAGACGGCTCACTTAAACCAGCCATAGCCGCTCCGAAACTGTGATGATATGGATGAGAACATAGGTAAATGCCAAGCTTGATGAGTGCAACTTACTGTCCTACAACAGGTGCTTTGGCGTTCGACATCTCGCGCTTCACAGAGAGCTGAGCAGCAATGTAGATCTGCCCAAGCCAGCCTCCCAAAATGGCAGCAATTACCCCGGGCAGGATGAAGACGGGTGTGAAGAGGAGGACGGCTGCGAATTTGATGATCATCGAGACGGTCATCTCTACCAACCATTGAAGACTTTGAGAGATTCGATCATCGACTGCGAATGTGATTTAGTACCGCTCGGTCCTCGCATGTCGAAAGGTTATATTCCTCACCAGCTCTTATATCTTGGGTGCAGCGAGTAATAATGCGAGAGGTGGGAGTAATATCCAACCATCTAAGGAATCAAGGTGAGGTTTTGAATACGAATGATTTATGGGAGTTCGAACCGAAGCGTAGTCCCAAGTACCGCATTGATGAGTTGCTTGTGAATAGACTTCGAAGCTCGAATGTTGCCATACACATAGACCAGGAAGGCAGTGGCATAAGTAAGCAGAGCGACGCCGAGGATCGATACTTATCAATTGGGCACGTCAGCAGCAGAAATCACTGGATGCGCGGAATAGCGCACCATAAACTGACAAATAACTTGAAGGAACATCAACGTCACGCCAGCAAAGATGACATGAAGACGACTCACTAAGAAACAGATACCAAGGTAGGGTCATCCACTTCGGCATACTTTGATGCCCAGTAACCCAAGAACCAGGTGAGGAACGAGTAGATCGCTTCATTAGCACATAATGCACCGATGAAAGCAACGAAGAAAAAGATAGGATGCTTTCCGCCCAAAGCAACTAGATATAGCCGAACTAAAGAAACCAACTCAGCGAATCAACACGCAGAAGATAACGATGCTATCATACCTGCAGGCCATCCAACATGGCCAACTTCAATCTCTTCAGCAGCGATCAGTTTCCCGGCAACCTTTTTGTCATCCTCGGGAGCTGGAACTGCATCATCAACAATTTCTTCGGTCTTCGCCAATGTTTCCCTCTCTTCCTTGAGTTCCTTTTCTAGTTCTTGGTCATGAGCGATGACTTCCGATGCCTCTCCTTGATTAGCTATTCTCCCGTCGGCGCCTAAAGATACGACGAAGTGGGCGATAGGTGTTGTCATTGCGACATTGTGCGTCTGCACATCGAATCAGCACTGGTCTTGGGAACTCATCCGGGATAAGATGACATACCACGAGGATAATAGTCCTGTCCTTAATCAAGTCACCGCGGAAGCACTTGTCGACGATCCACTTAGCCGTATGAACACTGCACCAAGGTCAGGAACGCAAACAACTGCTGAAGAGAAACGACGGACTCAAGGGCAGCAAGGATATCATCCAACAAGATGATCTCAGCACGTGAATAAATGGCACGCGCCAACGTGATACGGGCCTGATCTCAAGATCTCAAATCTCGTCGCGTGGCCAAAAAGGGGGAGCACGTACCTTTTGGCCTCCACTTAGCGTCAGCCCCTTCTCGCCAACCTCGGTTTGATCACCAGCCTCAAATAATTCAAGGTCACGTTCCAAGCCGCACTGATGTAAGACTTTTTTTGTATCGTTCCTCATCCAAAGGCGAACCAAATAAGATGTTATCCTTAAAAGGGCGTCAACGAAGCAAGCGTCAAATGAAGATTCCCTGACCTTGATGGTTTCGTTTTGGACCCACGACTCTTGAGCAGCGTATGAAACACCGCCGTCGCGGGGGAGGTTGTACCACGAGCTCGGACCAGACTGCACGAAATGCATCTCGCCTATTTAGGCAAAACAGTCACCACCAGAGTTGAAGTCGAAAAACGCGTCCAATCCGTACCAAGCAGGGCCATCAACAAGGACGTTTTGCCAGAACCAGTAGGTCCCACAACTAGATTGATAGCATTTTTCTTGAAGATAAGTTCACCGTCGACCCTAAACACAAACTTGCGCTTCGAAGGTGTCAAAGCACCATCGTTTATTTCTGCGTCCCCAACAGACCACATGAAGGTGGCATCAGAAAATCCGATATCCCCAGACCTTTCTGATGGTGGAGTGGAAGACCTGAGAGTGGCTGCGACAGCTTTATTGTTGGTCGTGGGGAGGACTGCATCTCCTGTTGTCAGCGCGGCCTCGTCCCGGTTGAGTTCTTGGTCATAAGTGTCTAGTAGTTCGGTCTAAAGGAACATGAGTTACGTCAGTTCAAGAATATCTCAAAAACGCGTACATCGTGCAAGAAGGTATCCACTCGATCAATGGAGACTTTGGCTTGAACGACAGCCGTCAAAGTCCAAATGATGACATGGAGTTGTTCACGCAAGAGGTCGAAGACGGACATAGCGCTGAACACAATGGACGCAGACAAGGCTTGCTTCATGATTACGGTCTAGAAAGCGGTCAACCTAGAGTTAAATAAAGGGCCAATATTCTGTTGACGTACGCTACGAAGAACATAAGTATTTCACACACAAAAACAGGTAGGAGAAGGAACTTACTAGGTGGAGAAGGTCGCGATCATAATGCCAACCGGGATGATAAAGCTAAAGAACGATGGGAAAGCTCAAACTCGTCGCGACAAATACGAACGGGTCAACACACTTAATATTCCCATTGACCAAGTCAAGCAATTGCTTCTTCCATAACCAAACTATTTCCGCTTCACGAAACTGGGCGATCTTCTCATTCACCTTACCCTCCCAGCCGAATAGCTTGATCATCCGTATCACATTCATAGCTATGGTGGCGGGCGACATTGAGAACCTGAGAGAATGAAAATTGACGAGACCTTACTTTCAGTGACATTCTGAACGCGAGCATCGGTGCGCTTCATGCGTTCCTTCTGCACATCCTGCATAGCTTTGCCAACAAATCCTGGTAGAGGCATACAAAGGACCATGACCGTAAGACCAACAAAGGCACTGCGTCTTGTAAGAAACCACGGCAAAGACGGACGGAAAAGGAAACGCGTACCTCCACCCAAGTATCACATACAGGAAACTGATCCCCAACGCAAGTTGCAGCGGTGCATAAACAATCAACATAATGAAATCCCTTCCATCGGTAATATTCCCCAAATCCGTCGAGATCAAGTTGTTCAATTTACCAACAAGGTTCCCTTCTGCGCTGTCATCCGCGATTGCCTTCGGAACCGGCTTGGGCTCCGGAGTCGCAGCCTTTTCTTTGCGGGAAAATGGGGAACGTAGCTTCTTGCGAAGAGTTCCTACAAGTGTCTTCCCGCCGATCGTTCCACTCGAGTCCGAGGATGCCTCATTGGGATCGACGATCGTACTGGCGGTGGAAATATCTCGATCATGCTCGGATTCTTGGACTGGGAGCGCGGAAGTGGAGGCAGCTGGTGTAGACGAGCCAGAGGCTGAGGCAGAACCTGATTCGGATGATGCCTTAACGGAAGAAGAGCTGGACTTGGTTTCAGCCTTGACTCGAATGCGAAGAGCATGCTCGAAGATAAGCTGGGTAATGATCGCTTCGACCCAGACGAGATTACGCGTCTATAGAAACTGGTTCAGAGGGCAGGTGAGTGATAGACCAGTGGATACTCACAGCATAGAAGATGTAAGCCTGGAATGAGGTAGAATAGATCATGGGCCCGCAGAAGAGCCAGATCAACCAAACCCAAGGGCGAACAAACGCGTCTTCTCCGTTCTTTTCCATGTAGTAGAGAAGCCTGTTTACGCCAACGGGGGCAGCGTATCCCGCGAAAGTATGAATGGTCAACAAGATCACTAGGTACGCGTATTCCTTTCGGAGGGTCTTCATCAAGCCCCAGAAGATGTGGCGTTGTCGCAGCTTCTTCTTGTTACCAGGAGCGTAGAAGGGATCGATATTCTGCAAGACGAGAGCTAAGTGTTGTGTTGGGAGACCAGAGGCTATAAACTAACCGTAAAACTCTTCTCCCTCAAATTCTTGGCTTCATCATAATCAGCCAAAGGAGGAAGCTGGTCGTGAGATAGATGAGGAACTTTGTGGGCGAGAAGGACAGTCGAATCGAGGAAACTGAACAAGATGAAAGATAGTAGCGAACATGTTTGTTCGGGTGGAGGATTGGAGCTTGGGTTCTTTGGGTCGACGGGGATGTAAACAGTCGGCATGAGGAGTGGAATGAACACTGCGGTATAACACAACACAGCGATCTTCGTCCATAGTAGGTACACAAGGACGGCGTTCTCCTTGAGGAAGGCGGCCGGAAGGTCGATTGGGGTAAGAGTATATGTGGCAAGCGGGAAGATATCGCGCCACGCGTAGACGCCAAAGGTTACGAGAAGTAGGAGGGTGACGTGGGTCGGGACCCAAGCGGTTAAGGAAGTGAATCCGGATTGAATTCGCTTCGTGTAGGGTTTCGTGGTAACACAGAGTAGCGACAGCAGGGAGGCGTACAACTGTGGTGTAAGACGTCAAGCGTGAACAGAGACGATCTCAGGTCATGGGGAACGCACGTAGGTCATGCACATCGCAAACTGCAACCACTCGGTTTGGGTCAACTGTTCAACTTCCTTGCGCCGATGCTTTCTCTTCTTCTTGCCCCACCTAGCCAATGCGCCCATCCATCCCAGAGGCTCTTGGTCTGCGTAAGTGAACTGGATGTCCTGTCTATCTTCGAGCTCTATTTCGTCTATGATGAGGGTCGCAATGGACAAGCCAAGGAGGGCTAGACAGCCGACGAGTCTGAGAATCTTGTAAACGAAGATGTGGAGGCCGCCATGGGACACGACATGGGCTTTGAATTCCGACCAGAAACCATACGACGAGGGGGGCGGTTCGGAGGGCTCATTTTGTTCGTCCTCGGCTCGGGTAG
The DNA here is from genome assembly GCA_029747585.1 of Pleurotus djamor. NCBI lineage: Eukaryota > Fungi > Basidiomycota > Agaricomycetes > Agaricales > Pleurotaceae > Pleurotus > Pleurotus djamor. Next base: position 49,793 of record JAPEVF010000039.1, read on the forward strand.
ACGCGAAGAACTGTGCGAAGGCCCCATATATTATGTGCCCCAGCAAGAGTAAGGCTCAGAATGCTGCAGCATAGGCTGGAATGAGAAGTGTGTCGGTGTATAAACTGTCATAACTGCTCGGTATGTCATTGAACAAATAAGGAATGCGAGCACGCACGAGTGTTTTGGCTTGAGCATGGCTTGGCCTGGGGAAACAACAGACACGATGTCGACCCGAGCCAATAAAGGTTATAAAGAAACCTTTGTCGGGACCGGTGTACGCGTCGCTGGTGGGAGTCAAGTTTGCCCTTGAAGTTTGATTTCATTCCCAAGTCCATGTGCACCCCGAGTCACATGATTACTTTAATTCCGTTATCTCGAGATCCCAAACATTGAAACACGCTCTAACAACGAGATTTCCGTTTGTCGTGGACAAGTACACCATGTGCATCGCTGCGCCCATCAAAAACGGTTTCGAAATGGGGATGGCTTTTCTCCATCCCTTAGTATGTTTGAGGGGAACTGGGGTGTAGAAGCCGTGTCCTGATGACTCGTTCAGAGAACAAGATACAGGATACCGAGCTCGTCGGGTTTCTCGACGAGGATGAGGAGTTGCTGAGAAGCTGGGGCAACGTCGTTACGTGCGCCTGCAAGCTTCAGCCTCGTTGTCCGTATATAGGGGAATTTTATAGGAGTTGCGGGCAGGGGATTGCTTGAGCTTCGAAGGAGCTCATGGCAGTTTACTCTGAAAGAAGCGAACTTGAGTACCGATAATGTGCTCTTCACGAGGGACTCCAACTCAGTATGTGTCGTGCTCTGCCTGATCATTTATGAAATGCTAACGAGTGAAGCCCAAGTGAAGCCAACCCTTTCTTCCACCTTCAAATGAATATGAATTATCTAATCTACTTATACAAAACTTAAGTATCGAGCGGTGTGTAGTCTTGCGGTAAGAGGGAAGAAAAAGTGGGGGAAAGAAGTACAGACTGGACTCATCAGGAGAGGTCGCGGTCGGGTAACTCGGGGACGCAACTAAGTATCATGTCGAATTCTCTTCCTTGACATCCACTTTAACATCCACCTGGTCTTTTGCATCCGCCTTCGACCTCGCCACGTACTGTTTCAGTATACATTCACCTGAGGCTTGTTTACCTGCGTTGCATCCCTTGCATATTCTGCCATGGCGAATCATCAAGACGTGTAACCCATATTTCAACTCCTTAGGGACTTTGAGGTCCAGATGCGCCTGAGCAAGTACGCGGTTGGCGTTCGCGGGGACCCATCCCAGAAGCTTGCTGAGCCTGAAGACATGGGTATCGACTGCAAAGGAATCGCGTTCGAGGCAAAAGAGGAGAACACACGACGCGGTTTTCGGGCCAACACCGTCAAAGGACACGAGCTCTTTCATGACTTCTTCATCAGAATATTTCTGAGACCCGTCTTCGCCTTTCTCTGCGAGATACTGAAGGGAATAGTCACCGTGTTTGGACTTGATGTCGCGTAGGACCTTCTGTATTGTGGCCGCTTTCTTGTTCGCCATTCCACCCATGCGTATCGACTCGACGACGGCATCTCGTGAAGCCTCTGCGACGGCAGCGAAGTTGTTCCGGCCAAAGGTGGTGTCCAAACTGCGCTTTGCAGTGGTTGAATTCTTGCTGTTGGTGTTTTGAGAGAGAATGGTACCGATTAACGCGTCAATGACGTTCTTCGAGTTTCCGCAGGTCTGTGCCGAGTTGGCTGTCGCTGAGGGAGGTATTCGGATGAGGCCTTTCGCACCGTTTGGGGAATGGGCTTCGGATAGGAGGTGGAAGACAGCATAGGCTTCCGTGGATGTTGGGTGGGGGAACGTGGGGAATGGTGATGTCGTCGTGTAGGCCTCGAGCTCTTTGAGCTTTTTCGACTTCTGGGGCGAGGCTAGGGATGGCGAAACTGAGCGAGAGCGCTTCATGGTTGTGAAAGGAAGTGAGTTGAGAGTTGGTGTTAGGGGTATGTTTGTTACCCAACCCAGTAGAACTCGACGCTTGAAAAAGAGTCGCTACATGTTGCCTATATAATACAATGTTGCTACATAATCACATACATAGAATACGTTCAATCGTAATACGCTGCCATGGCATCTTCGTCATCGTCGCTGAATTCCTCTACATCATGGGGGTCGCGCTTCATATCCATCCGAGTATACCAAGCTAACACACGAGGATGTGCAATAACCCTGTCCAAGTAACGGTTCAGTCACGGCAAAATGAATGGATCAAAGCACGCTGACCTAGATGGGTTGAAATTGAGGACTTCCAAAGTTTCCATATTCGTTGCACGCGATAACGCGACATACGCTGATGCACAGCAAAGGAAGCGTCAGTGAGGCCTAAGGATGAAACAAACACAACACTCACCCTGTCCCTTCTCAAAAGTATGCCTCAAATCGACCTTCACCCGCTCCAAAGTCTGTCCTTGCGACTTGTGCATACTCAACGCCCAAGCATGTATCAACGGCACTTGCGTCCTACTGGCTTCGACATCACCCGTCGCAGTGTCCACCGTAAACTCCGAAGGAACACACAGCATCTCCCTGCCATTGGTAAACCGCACCAGGGGGTATTCACAATCGAGGTCATCTGGAGAAGGGTCCTTGCGGTTGGCTTTTGCATTGGCTTTTTCATCGGCTTTGATGATCGCATTTCTCGCCACGTCTTTGACTTTGGCGAAGCGGACGACTCGGCCAACAGAGCCGTTGACGAGTTCGCCTTGAACGAGATTCTAAAAACCAAGTTAATGGTTGTATCCAGCCGAACTTGACAACAATCCTGGTTCGCACCTTGATGAGCATGACTTGCGCATCAACCTGAAAGCAGAGACCGAGTTGTAAGTGGCCACCATCGTCTACACGAACTCAGAGGTATTCACCTTGAGCACAATTTCGTTGGGAGCAACGAGACGCTCCAGTAGTCTGATCATCGACTCTTTGGAGACGGGTCGGCCGTTGGCATCAATGCCTGGTCTATCGCTCGCGGGATATACCACTGGTTTCCCCGGAAGCGCATCCAAACGAGTTTGATTGGCAAGAGCCACTTCTCTCCTCGTAGGGAATCTAACAAGAGAGACAAACACAACCCATTAGCACGACGTCGAACGAAACATCGAAACACTCACAATTCCGTAGGGAGAATCCCATCATCATATGTAATGGGCCGGGAGAGACTTTTGAACACTTGGATCATCTCCGGCTTCATGTCCCCGAATCGCATCGCGTTGAGCATGTTCGCAAATGCTTGATCCTTCTGTCGGAACACTTTCGTAAGCGTAACCGGACGACCGACACAGGAGTCCCAGGATTCGGCCTCGAAAGCAAAGGTGACATGAGCATTGTTCTTGTCAGGAACAGGAGGAAGTTGACAGAAATCCCCAGACAAGACCAACTTGAATAAAATAAGGCAAAGGAGATTAGGTGCGGTATTGGTTGAGCGAGAAGGAAGACAAGCATACCTGTATACCACCGAAAGGTTCCTCGTTTCTTCTGACCAATCTACCGATGTTTTCCTAAGAGACGCATAAATATCCCTCAGATCGATAGAAAGTTAACAATCGGCGTACAAGTTTGTCAAACAGTCGTCCATCCAACATCGAGACTGTACGTCAGTCATTAGCCGTCCACATATCACGTTGTTTAAGAATGTACAACAAGCGAATTCACCCACCTTCATCGATAATTAAACACCGTACCGCACGCCAACGGTGCAACACTGGTTTAAACGTCTTCTGCCCAATGAACTTGCCCGCATAGTTCTTCGCCGTATCCTGGCCCAGACCGATCCCAGCCCACGAATGCAACGTCGACCCTCCAATATTCACCGCAGCGATTCCCGTAGATGCAGTAATAGCCAAACCAGAAGATCCAGCACCTCCCATAATTCGTATGATTTCGCGCAGGAGAACAGACTTTCCTGTACCTATATACAATTGAAAGAGTGATCAGGTTGGTTGAGCACGCACAAGCAGACGGTCAGAAATAGGTATCGGTGGCAAAGCTTACCAGCGGATCCAGTGAAGAAGACACTCTTCCCTGACCTGACATCCTGGAGGACAGTATTTTGCTGGGGAGACAAAGAAACTGCGGGAACAGACGGTTCAAGAGGGATATAATCAGGTTGGTCGGCGAATTCCTCGCTTTGTGGTTGCCCTGCATTTTGCACGTCTTCTGTTTTATGAGGGGATGCCGAGATGTCTCTCGAGGCTGAAGAGCCTGAGTCTTGAGAAGAGGGAGGAGGAGTTGCATGGTCTCGCCTGCGACTAGAAGTGATTGGTTTGAACGTCACTGGATCAGAGAGCGAACTAGGCGTTCTTGAGATATCTATCATGAAATCTGATTCAGCGACGCTCAAGCACGCCAGAACAGGATGAAGAGATTACAGGGCACCGGGACCATCAAATACTCCTCAGCCTCTTGCACCGTTTTGAAGCTCTTGTACAGGTTCTGCGGAAAACCAACCGTCTAACCGCAGTAGAAACGCTCAGTTCTTCGACACCCGCGCCATACGATGATGAAACCACACATACATTCTTTTTACACTAACCAAACGACAAAAGAATCAGACATATTGATCCTTTCATGGAGGTGATTGGACCACTTACCTCATCCCATGTCTGGTATATCTTCGGACCCTCGCGGCCAATCTTCACAGCGTATAGTTTACGACCGACTTTAGGCATAATTACGGTAGTTCAGTCAGGCAGTGGGTCGTGCAGGTATCACTTCTCAAGGACTGCGTCAGAGCCGCATTGTATTGAAGACTAACTGAAAGGCGAGTCACATGTGACATAAACGCGACGTGACCACGTGTGACGCGTCGCGTTSCTACCGCGTTCTAGTGTCATGAACCATGGACCAATGGCCTCACGCTCGATGCAACGACGCCAACATTCCTTCTATTGGCAAGATATATGTATGCAAAGATGTGTTTCTAGGTGATTGTCAGTATACATGGACAGAGAGGGGAGAGAAATTACAAAATCCGAATCCACAAATAATAACCAAGACCATGATTTCTATACACTAAAAAGACAGCCACGAAAAAGTGTGTATGCAAGTAGGCGGCCTACCCAAAATAATAAAACCGAGAAGAGGATAAAGGGGGAGAAAGTATATAAGTATAGGCTACAAAGACAGTACAGGTGAGTAACGTTAAAAAGTCGTCAGTAGTGCGCTGTGATATGTATGTCACTGGGGCGATGCGATGCGTGCAGTGTGGTACGTGATAATGCCGAAGAACCGAGCGAGGTGCAACGAACGAAATACAAGGGATGCGTGGGTTCATAAGGTCATTCAAGAAGATTGATAGATCTTCACGCTGCGGACTTCCCAATCTACAAGGAATCCAAATGTCAACATTGTAATTGCATTGACAACGCAAAGACAAGACTCACAAGCTTGGCTGAAGGACGCGCCATTAGCTCGGACGAATGCTTCGCATGTCGAGAAACCAGTCCGTTGTGCGCAGCTTTGTTCTTGACCAGGTACGCCAGCGGCGTTCCAGACACCACCAGCCCAGTCACCGCTAGAGTAATGCATTCAGTAGTGCATAAAAGGAACAAAGGGGCCGGACGTACCACAAGGTGTTCGTGAAGATGAGGTGATGATCTTTGAAGAAGCGGAAGGGGTCACAACCTGACGAAGGAAACCTTGCTTGGGGAAGACCCCAACCGGAGGGCTGAGGAGCTTCGGCGGTGATATCTGCAGGTATAGATCCTCGAGGGAAGAAGTATACCGCAATACCATCCTCATCCCAAAGCACTGGGAATGACTTGCGTTAGGTACGAAGACTAAGATGGAAGAAGAGTCGTTAACGTACTAGCATAAACACCACCACCCGCACGATTGAATCCAGAACCGAACGAATTGCTGGTGGGTGCTCGAATACCACATCCTTCATTACTGGTGTCTGACACTCCACATTCTTGCTTGGAAACCAAAGAGCCAGATATCCTCAGCGAAGATGAGTCTCGTGTTGGGATATTACAACCAGACGAAGTGTGAAGCGTGATTTGGTTATTAGTGTAATCATGAACACCTTCGACGATGTCGATTTCACCACCGTTGGGCCAGTTGGGACCTAGGATACATCATATTAGTTCGCGTATAGACCAAAAGGGAACAGTTACTTACCATTACTCCAGAAGGCGCTGAGGAAAAAATACTGAGGTGAGCACCACGATCAAAACGGCCACATCGAAATACTCACGGCCAAGTTCCACAACCTGTCGGCATGTGCACAGCATCGAGAACGAAGATACCACCATTCCAGAGTGAACGAGTGGTGATTCGAATACCCATCCTATTACCAGAGACGGTCGGAGTGGTATCAATGCCCATAATGGCGTTTCCAGCATTGTTGATACCGACTATACCAGCAGACCGCTTTATGATTGATTGAGTTAGAAGCTTGGATGATAGAAAAGATTGAAACTCACTCCGGTATTTTGATCAACGTACTGAACGATGCCTTGATTCCAAGAATCGTTGAGGGATGCCGTCAAGACGGTGCAGCGGAAACACTCACCATTGGTAGGGTCTCCAGCAGTGAAGAAATCGAAGCCATTGAAGAAATCGCTGCCTTCGTGGGATTCAGCAAGCCGCCAGGGCGAAGGTGGGACGTTGGTTGAGGCAGGAGNNNTGGCCGTTGGTCTTCTCGTAGAGCTGCCCCTCGAGCTGGTCGGGGGGACATACGTACCGTTTCCCGGATTGATCACACCCCCGCCGCCATTCCCATTCCCATCGTTCCCGACAGGACCGCCTTGGCCTTGACTCAGACCAGAATTCCCAGGGCCAGCAACACAATACACGCCTCGTTTCATCAAAACTCTTCCTGAAGAGCGCTGGGGCGGTGGAGGAGTGCCGAATGCGACACGGAGGTCGTCAGCAAGACCCTTGCTTCGTCTGAGCGCGAATCGATGGGCACGTTCCAAGACGGCACGAGGCCCGGCAACGGTCAGAGAGGCTTGGATAATGAGAAGAACGAGGCAAATGGGAAACCGGTAAAACATTGCGGGAGGTTTGATAGTGACGACGGGGGGNCAAGTAGATGTCGAAAGGGTAATGAGTGGCGAATCAAGTCCTGGGCTCAACCGAGGACGATTCGAATGATGTYTAGCAAGCGGGGGATTGGGCTGGCTTGAGGGGGGAAAGGTGTGTATCGCGCAGGAGTTGTGGGGTTGAATATATCAATACGAAGAGCACAGGGCGAAGTCGTTCCGTCCAGCCGTCGAAGGTGAGGAGGTGATATTGAGTGAAAGTGGCTGATCAAATATCGAAATGCACGAGGCCAGGGCCGCAAAGAGAGAGAAAGGTCGTAAATGAGGATTTAAAACGGGACGGGAGGGGATGATGGTGGTATGAAAGAAAGAAGGATGGAGAGGAGAAGGAAGGGAGGAAAATCTGACCTAGTCCGTCGGTGACGAGGCTCTTGAAGAGATTTTCGGGGTCAAAGCCATTACGCCTGGCGGATTTCAAGCTCCGCGATCCATTCACAACAGCCATCTCAGACGCCTCGTGGCTACCGCTCCTCCTTGGGTCTTGGAATATTCAGTAAACCTCTCTGGCTGTGTGTGTCCTCGAGCACACCGTGCTCATGCAGCCCAAATTACTTTGCTCACTTAGAGTGCTCGAAGCTCACTTCCAGCTGTGCTTGGTGTTACTATTAATCTTATCATATTACCAAGTGGCGACCTCGACAGCGCGTATTGTTGTCCTTTATCGCTACTAGCGACGTGGCGGACAGGCTTCCCAGCTCGCCTTTTCGTTGTCTTGACCACTGCATCGCCAATCCCCCTCCGTCTATCTCCCGGCTTTCCCGAAATTCGCATCAGCTCGTTTGAGAGACTCACCGCCCGCTTGCCTCGTGTTCTTGGGTTCTCACAATCCTTGGCTCTCCGTTCAGATGATTGCCTCACATCGCTGCAATATCCGATCGAGCTGGCGAAAACGCAACATTCAATCCTCGCTTCATCAGCCTGGTTGCCTTGATGTCTCCCAACCGACGCCGATATACACGATTGGCTGGCTATGAATCCCCTCCGACAAAGCTAGCTTGTGATCCGCTGAAGGTGTAATTGAGAAAAGCCTCCAGCGCAGTACAACGCCACACCCATGGTCATCGACAGGGATTTATTCGAGAAAGTCTATACACAAAGGTTGCTTTATCCCTCTCCTGTGGAGCTCGTCGTTCAAACGTTCACAATCGACATGATCGTCTCATTTGATGAGGCCGAGCACTGCTTGCATCAACAAGTAGAGTATAGGTTGTCATTGCATTGTTGCAAGTCATCTAGGTAGCGTGCGTAATAAACTATGGATCGTACGAGAGTGGAGTATAGAAGAAAAGTGAAGAAAGCAACCGCAAGCTCGTAGCAATCATAAAAAANGGATGAAGGGAAATCGTAATCAATAATGTCTGCGTTTGTATACAGCTAAATTTCGTAGTAGGGCCCCAAAAAAACTAGATCTGACAAGCGCACTACATACGATACATGGGTTGGTGGTGACGGATTGTAAACATGAAATACGGGCGAGTTCGCTACTCAGCAGAGCGACGAACCGAAGGGCACAACAAGAGAAGAACGACTATAAGGTGTCCAATCATCATCCCTACACGAGACGGCAAGAAAAATATAAGAGCGGGGGAAGAAGTCGAATCCCCGCGATAAAATAATAAGCAAAACGAATAGCACCCTGGTCAAGCGAACCGGCTGGATCATCGGTAAGAACCGCTAGCGAATGCTTCCCGTACACTCTTTCTTAGCTCTTCGTGCGCAGAGCTAGCGATCGAAGACCCAGGCTGCATATGAGACTGCGACGCGCTCGAAGGGATCATGGCGTCGGCATCGCCCTCGACGATTTCTATAATCCGTCTTCCAAGGAGGAGAATCTCACTCTGCCCATCCCCAGTCTCGGTGTCTTGGAACGACGCAGCACGCGAGTGATGCGATCCCGGTGTCCCGCCCGCCGATGATGTCTGCGACGGCGTCCGAGCGAGAGTCCGAATGTTCGGGAGCAACAAATTTGAGCTGCGGATGTTGCTGATCAGTTGTGGATCTGAGAGAGGGCGCCATCAATATCGATTGCAAAAAAATGAGGGTAGACGTAAAACTCACCGCCCGATTCCAAAAGCTGTACAATCGTCCACACTGCGATATGCTGGAAGGTAACATCATGGCTTGTAAGGAAGCGGTACAGATATCTGTGTAATCCACCATCCGGCTTATCCCAAACATCATTGAACGCAGAGTAGTCTTCGCTGGACGTGCGCCCGTCTGTTGAAAATCATGAGATCATGGCGAAGTCCGAGACAATGCCCAACAAACATACCTTTCGACGACAAGTTACCCAGGGCCGCAGCGCTATTGCCTTGAACCTCCGAGCTCGGTGAATTGGTGAGAGGGATCAACACTTCACATATCCCCATCTCCAGAAGCTGTTGCTTTAGTTCGTCTGGACAAAGATGTACTCAGCAAAGAACGGGAAGAGGGAATGGAGTTCAGCTCACCGCTGAGGGCCAACACAGCAACACACGCAGTCATCTCGCTCTGAACATTCATGGGGACTTCTAAGACGAGATCTTTAATCGACTGCACAGCTCCAGCCTTCACGATCGCCGTCTTGTTCTTTTCCGAACTAGCCGCAAGATTTCGGAGCGTTGAGATGGCGTGACATTGGACTTCCTCATTGTCTTTGAATGATAAAAGGTTGATAAGGGGTTGCAGGAAGCCGGATTCTATTATTGGAGACTCGTTCTGCGGGTGAATCGAGACGTTCCGAACGCAAGCCGCAGCGGAGAGGATTAGAGGGAGATAACTCGACTGAAGGAGTCGGAGAAGAGATTGAAGACCGTCAGCCTTGACAATGTCGAGTTGGTATTTCTCGTCGCTTGCCAAGTTACGAAGGGCGAGGGCAGCTTGACATTGAACCTTCAAGCTGGGACTGTCCATGAGGGCGACTAAGCTGGCAACCAGTTTCGGCTCGCTTTGCGCTAGTTTCTTGCGATTGTTGCCTAAAATAAGTGAGACATAAGTCACAACAGAAGATGGAAAGCTGCGTACCATCTACAGCGATGTTGCTGAGCGCAGTCGTACAGTAATATTGTACATCGGTATCTGGGGAGTTGAGGAGGCTGACGAGAACGGGGATAGCACCGGCGTTGACTAGTTGTTGTCTATTCTCGTCTAGAAACAAGCTCAGAAGCCAGCTTAATCTTTCAAATTAGATTAAGACTCACCCGAATGCGTCATGTTGAGCAAAGCGCCCGTCGCATTTCTCTGGACTCTCATGTCCTTGGAACGCGCAAGCCTCGTGAGGGGGACTAGAGCGCCGGACTTCGCAATCTTCGTCTTGTTATCATCTACAGAGAAGCTAAGGGGTAGATTAAGGTATCGGAAGAAGCAACTTACCATGTGTTGCTAGGTTGGTGACGCAGCCCACTGCGTTGCATTGAACCTCTACGTTCGGACTGAGCATTTGACGAATCAGTGGTTCCAACCCGCCGAGTTTGACGATGAGGAGTTTGTTCTCGACTAAATGTTTGATGCACAAAGAGAGGTAATCGTTGAGGGCATGCGAACCAAGGATCGCAGCATATTTGACTCACCATTGACTGCGAGGTTCCCCAGAGCAGCACTTGCAGCACGTTGCACCTCGGTATCATGACTCCCCAGCAAGAACAGTATTGGATCCAACGTGTCGCGCCCAACCGGTCGTACTTCCTTCTCCGTTATTTCTGCAAACGCCAAAGCGGCACTGCGTTGCAAGTCGACGTTGTCAGAAAAGGAGAGCGTCGTCAGTGCGTCMAGCGGAGGTCCTTCGAAGAAATTTGTAGTTGTCCTGTCTGTCGTCGTGGTCCCACTAAGTTCCCGTCGGAAATAAGTAATGGAGTAAGCTGAGACATACTCTCGAGGAATTGYAGAAGRTCAGCTACCGCTTCTCTCTCGTTCTCGAGMAGTAGCGGTTCRTAAGGTTGAGACTTGCGAGAGTGAACTGAAATAGAAACTGAGCCGAATGCACCAGAACAAGAGAGGTCTGGACTTGCAGCAAGACTCGCAGCAACTGCTGACATTACCCATGACTCCGATATAGTTAGTTCAAAAAAGGAGGGTGAAATGGATCAGAAGGCAATGGCGAGTTCGCTGAAGAGCGGGGGACGAGGACGTGGAGGAGGACGAGGAGGAAAAGTGAAGGAGTTCATTCATGCTTCCTTCGTATTGGTGGGAAATGCCGAAGTGTGTCAGTCACGTGCTGAATTTCTCACGTGCACAATAGGGACTGCGGAACGCGCTCATAGCTTGCCCCGCACTGCTTTCTGCACAACGTCGTCAATGATGATTTGCACATCATGCATAGGTTCGAAACTAAGGTCATTGAGGCCGTCAAAAGAGAAGACCACTATTTCTCAACGCAGCAACCGCAGCAAACGTCGATACATAGCCTACACAAAACTGCGGTCGCTCTTCAGATCCTCATTGCAGCAATTGTNNNNGCTCAGGTTCAAATAAAGGCGCGATRTGACGAAGACATAGAGGCACCACAAACTTGAAGTACTACAATGGAATCGCTCCTTCCTTACGAAACAATTCTGCCACGTAACAGACATACTGCTACGGTCATCTTTCTTCACGTACGTATCTTCATCCAATGATTGACGTCATTGCATAGTGCTGATGTATCAACAGGGACTCGGTCACTCGAATGCGACCTGGAGAGCTGCAATGGCTGAGGCAATCGCACCTCGCCTGCCTCACGCGTTATGGATCTTTCCACAAGCGTGAGTCAACCTGATGCCTAAATTCCCAGTAGACGACCAGTAACTTTTTAACCCTTCCGAACAGGCCTCTGCGGTATGTGAAGAGGGATAGGCAAGACCGGACGGCATGGTTCAGCATCGAYTCGCTTCCGCCTCACCCACGCGATTTTGATGAATCGGGCATAGCCGAGTCGATGTCTTCCATAGAGAGGATCATCCTCTCACAGGTGCACTCCGGGATCGACCCGAAGCGCATAGTTTTGGCTGGGTTCAGCCAAGGCGCCGCCATTAGTATGCTCACAGCGTTCACGTCGTTGCATGACCTCGGAGGAGTCGCMTGTCTCTCCGGCTGGCTTCCCAGCCAAGTTGCGTCGGTCAGTGATCTACAACACTCCCCAGTATTCTGGTACTCACCTTCCATAGTTGATGTATTCCACCCCAACGATGCCAATCTTATGGTGTCACGGCACTGAAGACACCGAAATYCCGATTTCGATGGCTCACGCGGCGTTGAACATGYTAACAACATCATTCAACGTTCCGGGACAGCAAATAGMATTCCGAACATACCAATCTCTGAGCCACAARCTCTGCGATCAAGAATTGCATGATTTTGGATCATGGCTCCGACGTATCGTCGGTTGAAGCGTCCTAATTCCGGTTTCCTTCATTTAATATCAGGTTATCTGGCTTACCTAGATGGTTCGCACATGCAATATACCAGGGGCACGCAGTCGATCTTCGATGTCCCCCAAAATCCTGACAGCATAGTGYTCTTGGATTCTAGAAGTTAATRTCCAATTTGCGACGATAGGTATCCACGTCCTTCAAGGTACATCGTCCTATGGAGAGGTAAATGACTCACAGGCARTGCATTTCCCTGCTGTTCCTTGCTTTGTAGCTCTGCCCAAGCGTTTCAGTGGTCGGTCTGCGCTGAAAACATGTGGCCGTCCTCAAGAAAGCTGGAACGTCGATTATGTGAATATATGGGAGAGGACACAGTGAAGKGATCGGTGCGTCATTTCCCTGAAAGCCTATATGGTGACTCGAAGACTCCAAYGATTCAAGKAGGTGACTCATAGAAGGTGGCGAYCTGGCGAAATGACGGTTAATTATAACATTYTGGGATAGGCGCGTGGACAAAGCGGAACATACCAGCTGCTTCCTTGGTCCCTCGCTACTTTCAGACATGCATGAGGCAGTGGCGATAGGTTTGCACTCCGAGGGCGTCGAGGCCAGCGTTCTATGTGATCATATAGGACTATGATGGCAGAAATCTACGTGTGCCACACCAGAGTGGTCACCGGCGATGGGGGGTGCTGATAGTAGATATTAAGGAGAGATGGGAGAGCCCAAGGTATATCTATGAGTTATCAGTGAACGTGGATGTGAAGTTTGTGAAGTGGTGGCACATTTCAAACCCAGCGAATAGCCACCTTCGATCCTCAAGGCCGTCCCAAAAAGGCAAGGTAGTTGGCGGGAGACGCTTTGACGAGACCGCCTGCCTCATGCCTGCCTTGAGGTGATATTAAAGCGGGGGTCTTGTTTGGAACATTGTTTTCCGCTAACTGAGCTCTGTCGTGGCCTGCGAAGTCAAAAAGACGGTTCCCGTCACTCAGCAATGCATCAACTCACATTTGACTCCAACTCTTCATCGTCTGCTCAAACTTCTCTGGCCCAATGCCTGCTACCAGAAACATCCCTATTCGTCGCTCTCGACGCCTATCTCAGCAAGAGCCAACGCGCTATAATGGTATGTACCCGCAATATCTCTTCACATATTTCACAAGATGCTCATATGTCATATTTTATAGAAGATGTCTGGGAGACTTTCCCGGTCGACTCTTCGGAAGATGGTTCTTGCTCGCCAGCTCCCAGCCTTCCCCCACTCGTATACCCCTCTATGTCGCCAGTCTCCCCTCTCGTATCCGAGGCCGACTCTTCCGATGTGGTCACCCCCGTTGATACCCAACCCCCTCGCCCCTCTCATTCCAAGCGACGTGGGTCCGACCACATTCCTCGCCCCCCTAATGCCTTCATGATGTACCGATCGTGGTTCTGTCTCCAGATCAAGAACGGTCCCAATGCGGAAAAGAACCACGCCGTCATCAGTTGCTCCGCTGCGCAGCGTTGGAGGAGTCTTCCCGACCACGAGAGGCGATACTTCCAAGATCTGGCAGACATCAAGAAGCAGGAGCACAGGCTTCGATATCCCGACTACAAATACGCTCCCAACTTTAGCCAGAAGGCCTCAGTCACCAAAAAGAAGGCTTCGTCTGGGGATGATGAAGATCACCAAGAGGAWACTCGCCCCACTACCACTAGAACGGGCAGGGCAACGGGTCGMAAGCCCTACTCGAGGCAGCCTCGGCGCGCTCGGGTYCCGAGTCCCAGTCCTCACATCAAGTCAGAGTCTCCCTTCATCTCCCCAGCCCTCTTCCTCCCTTCCCCTCACGAAGATGAGTTCAATCCCCTCGAGGCCATCTCCCCATTGGACATCAATACCGARGTTCAACCTGAGGTACGCTCYYTTAATCATTCTACCACSTCAATAGTCGCTCATGAYATCGATCAGCCTGTCTTCGTTCAAGATACTCCAGTTCTGAACCCTGGTATCATCGAAGCTGGATTCAAGAGCTTCCTCCACCCTTCCGTCTCCGCCATCTGTCTCGCTGACAGCCCCAAGTCTACGTTAGGTCAAGTTGAAACCGCCTTCAACTACACCGCCGAGAAACCTGGCGAGTCGGGATGTACATCCGTTGACGGCGCCTTCAACGGTCTCACCTTTCCGCGATCCTTCGGAGTCCCTCAGCCCGAGCCTAGCCAACCCATGGAACACTCGGATATCTTCGACTGGGTTCGCTTCTTCAATGAGTACTCAACCCCGACCGAAGACTTTCGGCCTCAACCCGAACCGTGGGGGTCCGGAGTCTATGGCAACGGACTCGCCCAACTCTTCCCTTCGTACCCATGCTAAACATTATCTATACATTTTCTCTCTGATTCACGACTACGTTACGCTTCACATCATGCCTTGTATGTTTTCTTTTCGTTTCCTGCTTCGCTTGTGCTCTCTCTCGTGTTCGCTTGTCGCGCCTCATCTCGTCTTCGTCTTTTTGTCTTCTCTCCTTCCCTCTCCACGCCATCTCCTGCTATATGTTGTCATTCATATCATCCACCTTGATGGTTGTAACTCTGTATACCTCAATATCGATYCAAGACTGTATCTATTAGAATTGTCTGCACATGTACATGTAAATCCATCTATATACCAACAATACCAGTGAGTAGCATTCTACGTGGTGYTACTTGGTTCTCAGCTTCTTCGCAGTTGGTGCAGCATCGATGAGAATGCGTCCCTCATCTTTCTCGCGTTTCAACCACGCTACACAGTCTTCCTTCGCGCCCTCGGGATGCCCSAGCTGCCACTCCACCACCTGTGACAAGACACGACCTAGCCATGGTCCCGGTTTACTTGCACCCAAAGCCAAACTGACTTCGCGTCCCTACATGAAATCGTGAGTTGAAGGAAATAATAATGGGCAGTGAACAAGCTTACATCTAACAGGGGACGGGCGTCGACAGCGTCTTGTAGCCCATGCTCAAGRGCCCTCTCAACAAATAGATTGTACTCGTTGATGATCTGGGATGCTTTCTCCACTGTAAAAAACCTTTAGTGAGTAATCCMGAAAGCCWGGAATATTCCATGACGAACCATTCAAGAAGTCCTTTTCAYAGTCATACAAYGGGATCAACTCTTGTACAAGAGAGAAYAGCAGCGACGTAGTCCAGTGGGATCCCGTGAGTGGGTTATGTACCGATTTCTCTCGTAGTAGTAAACCTGGGGTATGTGAGGRARAGTANYCASGATGTSARTGTTTCACMTACCRATAGCCACGCGYGAATTCGTCCCCTGMAMCCTATCATCACTGAGTCGTGGGGTGCGGAGAACGTCAACTGCATCGAACAAAAGAGGGATACCATCAAGGAAATGATTTTGTGCGCCAAGCTTAAGSGATTCRCGGATGACMGCTTCRACCACMGGATGAGCTTTCTTTTTCTTATCCAAGTAGGTGACCAAACGATATGGGGTCAAAGCTGCAGCAAGGAAGAGGCGAGCCTTGCAAGTCGGATCGGAGTGTACCTGAGACGAAAGTGTGGCGTGAATGGGGGGTAGGGGATGAGACGAAGYCAACGCGGAGGGGGTGAGGAGTGYGTCTAGGATGGCTGCAGCCTTAATTCCGACCGAGTCATCAGCAACTGGCCTCGAAAAGGATAAGGTGATTTCCTGAGGAAGCACGGAGAAKATAGAAGAGTATAGGGAAAGATCATGGATGGTYTGTATCGACCGGCGAGGGTTGGGACCTGACGAGACATCAGCTTGCTTCGTTCGTACAGWCRAAGTGCTGGGTACCTTTAACCATTTTCGTTAGTTCCTCCCCTACACGTTCGCGGCTGACTTTTGTCCGCAACGCGGCTTGGATGACGGGGTCTTTGGTGGCATCTGCCAACTCCGGTGCCAGTGCAAAGTCAAACCGTGTTGAGAACCGGATACACCGTATGACTCGAAGTGGATCGTCAAGGAACGTCTCTCTTGGGGGCAGTGGGGTCCGAACTATCCCACTTCGTAGATCGTCTAACCCCTTCACTGGAATCTATCAGACAGAGGATACGCGATCGTGGRGGYATTATCTACGAGCCTTTTCCGTGAAATCTTCCACYGTCCGAGTATGAATATTGTAGAAGAGGGCGTTGATGGTTATATCCCGTCTGAGGGCATCTTGCAGCGGCGTGCCAAACGTCTAGTCCATGGTTCGGCACCAGGCGACATAAGGATACGAATCGCACTCACAATCTGGTTCGGTATGCGACTATCCCCGGTGTATTCCTCACTCCGGAGGTTGACCACATCAATAGACCGATTCAAGACTCGGAACGTTGCTGTCTCTAGATGTTTTGATTGTTCCGGATTCAGCGCGATTTTCGCGACATCGGATGTAGTGATGCCCTTCTGATGAGCGAAGGCAACAAAGTGTTCTGCAAATGCGGCTCCCATCATGTCGGAGAGGGCAATGTCGATGTCATTGCTCTCGGAACCTAGAAGCTGCAAAACTATTGAAGCCTCATTGCAAAGACATGAAATACATGACACACCTTGTCACGAACCCATCCACCAGCTATCCTGCACGTCGTTTCGATATTTTTCTCCTTGAGATGCGCAGCGCACTCATCGACCAAGGTGCATATCTGGTTCTCAACGTCCGTCAACTTGACCTCCAGCTTGTCCGGAAGTGCGCTTCGGTATGGGGTATAGGTAAGAAGTGACATGAACCTGGATGTGTTTCGTGGAATGAAAAGTCTGGGTATGGTTCGCGAGACAAGCATAAGTATGTGCTCAAGTCATGACTCGAAGTTGGTCAACGCTCGCGTCAGACGCGCGCTGGGACGGACTGGTCAATCTCAATTTAGACACGACGCCGATCATCTGTGATGAAACCCAGTGTAGTACCGCTTCATACATCGTTTATATTCTACATCCAGGCCAAATCCAGGCATCGATATCATCTCGGTAACATGAATATCTATCTACTCGTCCGAGACGTCTCCTTCATCATCTGATTTTTCCTGTTCCTCTGCTTTCGTGCGCCGACGTTTTGAACCTTCGATCATGTCCCTTTGGAGAGGATTAGTGTGAAATCCCAAAATGAAGTCAAGGAGGGAACCAACCTCTTCTTGATCGCGTCGTTGCGGCCAATTTTGCGTGCAAAATTGACAACCTCAGCACGTTTGACTTTGCCCATAGCCTTGCGCTTCATTTTTGAGGGTTTCGGAAGCTTCAGCATCCACTCGGGTACAGTAGACCCAGATTGGAGGAGAACATTCGCAATTCTGTGTGATCAAACTGAGCATGATGAGCAGCATTGAGGGTTTTACGGAAGACGCACGGTTTCAAGTAAGGTGCATCGTCGTCCGTGAAGTAGGTGACAGCCTTTCCTTCCTTACCGGCACGACCAGTACGACCAATTCGATGCACGTAACTCTGGACGCTCGTCGGAAAGTCGTAATTGATCACCTCGCGTACACCTTTGAAATCCATTCCACGAGCCATCACTTCGGTGCTGATCATCACCCAGCTCTCTCCCTTACGCATTCGTGTTATGGCATCCTCGCGCTCTTTCCTTGTCATGCCGGCATGGAGACAATCGACGTTAGGGATGCTGTTCAAAACGAGTTCTTCGGCAAGTGATGACGCTCTTGGCTGGGTGGAGGTGAATACAAGGACGGGCGGATTATATGGCTGAGCAAGGTATTGCAATAAGCTTGGTAACTTCGAGGCATCATCGCGGACATAGGTAAGTGTTTGCGAAATGAGTGGCAGCGGAGTATCCCTATCCGTGGCGTTGAGACACGCATCGTGAGTTAGAGTACGGGATAGGCTTACTTCAGACCAACGACGACTCGGATAGGGTCTCGGAGCATGTCCATAGCTAGCTTTTCAGCACCTGCTGGCAAAGTCGCACTGAACACTGCCTTTTGGATATCTGAGCGCGTACAAGCGGCAACAATTTCTTGTATTTGCTCTAGGAACTCCGCATCGAGGAGACGGTCGGCTTCATCAAGAACGAGATGTTTCACACTGGGAGGTGATTCAAATCAGGAGATGGGTTGAACGAACATGTGAGCAGGACGCACTTCTTAAGATCCAATGTACCGGCCTGTAACGACCCAACTATTCGGAGGGGAGTGCTGATGAGGATATCTTTCCGAGGGAACGTTTTAGAAATGGACCTCGTCACGATGTGAAAACATACCAATTTTATCCCGAACACTTTTATCCGCCAACGTACTCGCCGTAGCCTTGCTGAACAACACAATACGCCATTTACGACCTTCCGCCAGTTTCAAGCACTCGTTGTGGATCTGATGTGCCAGTTCTCGGGTGGGGGCGATGATCACTGCGCGAACACCGCTTCCATCAGCCTTCCCGTTGGGGGCCTTCAGAGTAGCGAGAATAGGTAGAAGATATGCGATAGTCTTTCCGGTACCGGTGGGTGAAATGGCAGCAAGATCTCGGGACTATGGAATAAATAAGCATCAAGCACCTCAATCATACGAGTGAACGGACACACTTCAAGGAGTATTGGCACGCCATGTGCTTGTATCCCAGTAGGCGAAGAGAAGCCGTTTTTCGAGAGATTTGAAAGAAGTTGTTTCGGTACCTCATATCGTTCTGCGAGTGCTTCAAAGGAGTCCACAGGAGTAGGCGGGTTAGATCCTTTCGTAGTAACGCGTTGTTTTGAGGGGGGAGGAGCAGACGTCGAGGCCGAGGTCGATGCTGGGGGCTCCTCTGCATCTTCATCGTCTGAAGTGGGGGAAAGTCTGCGCTTTTTGGCTGGATGAACTTCATCCTTTTTGGTTTGTTTCCTTTTGGAAGTGTTCGTGCCCCCTTCTGCGTATTTGAAGAAATCTAGCTCTGCAGGTAACTCAGCATCGTCGTCGAGCACGGGCTTGCTGGATGATTCTGGGGTTCGTGAGGTCTACGAACGTCAGTAAAAATTCTGACGAAGAAATCAGATCAAATACATTGAAAAGATTGAGGTCAGACTGGAAACGTTTCTTGTCAAACTTGAGGCCTCCGCGGGAGAGCAGTTGAAAGGCTTCCATGAAAGTTTATGGGCGCTTGTGTGCTCATTTGCCGATCATTAGCTCAAGCGCTCATTGCATGTGCCNTTCGATAATTATCGATACAACAATACCATTGATGAAATAATCTAAGAGTTTACTGCGATGCTAGATATGTCTTGACGAAGATACAGTTATTAAATTACAGTTACACCGCTGTGCTCCGCCCATTCTCCGAATAATAGACTGATACTCTCGCCATTGTGAGTGCGGCGGATGCTCTCCGCGATGGTTGGGCTGACGTCGATGGTCACCAACTTTTTACAGGCGTTTTGGTGTTGTTCTTGAGGGATGGTATTGGTAACCTAAGAGGGGCTGAGCGAGAAATTAACAGGACGCGATGGCGATACGTACCACCAATTGCTCCAAAGGCAGTTCCTCAATAACGGTCATATCTGCCTCAGAAAAGAGGCCTGGATTTCCCAATGAGCTGGATGCACACGAGTGAATTGAGAAGCATACCATGAGAAATGAGTGCGTGGACAGACTTCGCCCCTTTCTCTTTTAACGTGCGGGCGGCAAGTATCAAAGTCTTCCCTGAGTCGATCATATCATCGACCAAAATAGCGACCTGAGTTTACGTTACGATTGAGAAATTAGCGAACGTTCGAGGGATGCTTCTGCTGGGATACTTGCTTTATCCTTGACATCACCAACAAGAATTTCCATGCGTTCCGGAGCATTCTCTGCCTTTCCATCTCGTTTCCGATGGATCAGTGCAAATTCCACGTTCAATTTGTCAGCGATGGCGGTGACACTGGAAAAAGAAGTGAGTATGCTCAGTTGATGCTGAAAGAATGGCGAGCTTACCGTTTTGCACCGCCGGCATCGGGACTGACGATGATGCCATTTTGCCAGCCTGGAATCCGGCGTTTGATATAAGCGAGCATCAAGGGTTCTGACCAGAGGTTATCAACAGGAATATCGAAGAAGCCTTGTATCTGGCTGGCATGGAGGTCCATTGTGATGACATGGTCACAGCCAGCGACGACAAGCATATTGGCCACGAGCTTTGCCGTGATGGGGGCCCGAGATTTATCCTTCTTGTCCATCCTTGCATAGGGATAACAAGGAATGACTGCCGTGATCCGCCTCGCAGACGCCGTACGACAAGCAGAGATCAAGATGAGAAGCTCCATGAGATGGTCGTTGACGTCCTTGCACCCGGATTGAATGATGAAGACATCTTCGTCTCGCACCGACTCTGAGATCTTGACGTCGACTTCTCCGTTGGAGAAACTACGGACGGTGGTGGCAACAAGAGGAACGCCGAGCCTAATGGAAGTGAGTGCATGCACCACTTGACCGCCCATGCGGAAAGAGCCGCCGCTCACCGCTCGGCCACGGATTGGGCGAGCTCGGGGTGACTGTTCCCTATGATGACGAGGGGCATGAGTGCGACGTTCGAGACGACGACGAGGAACGCAACGTACCCGTCAAGATTCGTATGGAGTTGGCGTGGTACATGGAGGGGAAGGTCAAAGGAGTGAATAGAAAAGGCGGTGTGTGGATGGCTGCATGGAAAGAAAAGGTAAGAGGGCGAGTAAATTTGAGGAGCAGTTACCTCGATCTCCACGTGATAACTGCTCCATAAGGGATTCGGTGCCTACCCCTAAGCGCGGGCTCATCTTCTTTCCTTCTTACCACCATCTGGACACCTTGCACGATACCCTTGACGCGCAATGCTCTCCCGCCTTTCTTCTCTTGTCTCAGCCGCCTTGGTGCTCGCTGTGCTCGTCGTCGCCCAGGACGATGCGAACAAATTCCCGGCGACGCCTCTCGCTTCGAAGCGTTTCGCCTACCCAACTGGCATACCATATCAAGCCGACAGCGAAAACCTCATACGCGGGACGCAGCTCGGATACAATCGCTGTAACGCCTCTACAGAAAACCAGGACTCGCTCTGTCAGACTAGCTTCTTGGACTCTTTGGATGACTTCTGYCTCTGGGCACCGTCKAAGCCTGACTCGCTGATCGCCAACACGGAAGGAGAAGAGGTTGCCTGGTGTACGAAGCCTGGACATGGAACTCGCCTCATCCCCGAGGGTGCTCTCAAAGGCGTCCAATTTATGCGCACGCCAGACTACGTGCAAGTCGTTGGCTTCATCGACCARTCAAAAATCAACATACAAGCTGGCGACTATGGCGGCGAGCTGGATCCTCATGGCGCTGACCTACGCGGGAACCCCCTTGGTGGACTGATGTACTCTAACGCTTGGAGTGGAAATGGCGATAAATTCGAACAGGTCATCGAATGGCACAACTTCATGGGTGGGGACGCCTTTTGCTTCAAAGCTTGTGATCCTTCCAAGCCCAACGCCGCCCATTTCTGCGAGCATCGATACGACCGCATCGGCTGCGCATACAACGCCCCCAACAATGCTCAACAGGGTGTGTTTGAGGCATGCGACGGAGATAACCAGGACTACCCAGGCATCTACACAGCCGATGGCGCGGTGGTAACATACACTCAACCTCCCGAGGCTCTAGGTCCTATCACCAGTATCCCGTACACCGCGAGAGTACCAGCGAGTAGCAACTGCGTCCAGTTCCCGAGCTCTAGTCTTTACCGCGCCGCTCCCGCTACGACTACTGCGTCTCCAACTACTACGCCCGYTTCCGCTTCCGCCTCAGCGTCGATGCAATCTCGTACCAGCCAAAGCTCCYCCTCACCCGCGTCCCAAAAAGCTGCACAAGARCAAAACAGYCAAGCGCGTCTTGTTACCACCTCCATCTTAGGCTCCTTGTTCTGYGCCGCCCTTGCTGGGGTCCTCTTGATGTAGCACACAGTATTTCCAGYGACACAYCATGGGTATTTGTAGTAGACTCTCATCACATGTAACATAACTCTGTAATTTAATTTCGATGTACAAGAATCCAGACTGAGAACCAAMCCCAGAAGAAATGAAAAAGGTGGGAAAGCTTTGGGGTCAAGGAGATGGGGGCCGATATGCTGGAGGGGGAGGTTCATGGTCTTCGGACGCGGATGGATTGTGCATCCGTAGCCTAGCTTTTTCTGARGACGCACCCAACCCAACGCCATAGCCCGCTTGGCTGGGTAGTCCAGACGCTGAGCCGGAGGGTCCCATGGGAGATGTGATTGCGTCACTGGAATGCTGTCCYAGGTATTCTGACGGTTCTGTCACTGGTGTATGCACGAGTAAATTCTGGACGGAAGGATGYTGGGAGGGTGGGAGAGGGGTCGGCCGCCAGCTTGGGTCATCAGGTGTTGGTGGGCGATGCGGTGTAAAYTGTTCAACGAGATCAAGGGCATATGGTTTCGAGTGCCTTCTGCGGTAACGATTGGCGCAGAAGAAGGCAACGCCTATCAGTAGGATCAGCCCGATGGTGCCACCAACAGCACCTCCAATGATGCCGGTTCTATTGTTAGCCTTTTCCTCCGCCTCGTGCCTGCATTGGAAATGATACATGTGAGCATGTCGGGTGGGATGAAGCAGAGGGGGGACGTACGTATAGACGACATAGTCGAGGATGACCAAAGACTTCTCGCCAGCATGRCCGTTCTCGAYGGAGAGTGTGTGTGCACCGTAGGGGATGGACGAATTGGCGTAAACAAGGACRTCGTAGTCCCAAGTAGTCTCTCCGGTGGGCTTCTGCTTGAATGTACCCACTTGTCGGCCATCRAGAAGGAACGTCATGTCCGTGTTGGTATCCGGAGCGGTGAACGTATGCCCAAGAATACARTASACAAAAAYGGCACTTCCTGGACGCAAYYTCTCARCTCNNNNGTTTCCTCRYCAYAANAAAAGGGGACGCACCAGTAAACGGCACCGAKGCCGTCAAAATAGCACCAGGTGTTGGATTAGTCGCGTTGGTGAGTGCGAAAGTCCCGTCATGCCAACTCTGCATRTACGCYTTCGTCTTGTCAAATCGTGCAGTACATCCCGTACAAGAAGCACCGTCATTCCAGCTAATAGCTGGCGAATACGTGATAAGAGCGCCGGTCTCGGGATCACCGTATTTGTCGTCAATCGTGACATTGACCAGCTTGGTCGCCAMAACYAAGGAATTCAAGAGGAAMGCATGTTGGAGAAGCAGCGGTATAAGCCGCATGGGGGTGGGTGGATGATGWTGTTTTTGAAAAAGAATGTGAGATRTCTGTCCATTATCAATCAGACGGTGTTTATGGCCCGTTAAAYGACAGAAAGCTGCNNNGNTACCTTAGNNGNCAAGGATRWAGGCCCAAGCCCGTTTCGYGACTANNNNCAGCACGAACGCGCAGCTTGAAGGTGGTACGTAGGCAAGGGGAGGAATAAGTGCATAATACYTCCGTTATCCTGAGAGAYGCAATTGACGCTGACGCCGAAAAGACCTCGWTTGCCGGRATTTTGATGTTTGAGGGACCCTGAMAATGACAAAAGTGAAGTGYATAATGAMAGTMCTATRCTCTGRWGNKTGNNNT
>JAPEVF010000039.1:74143-95700 GCA_029747585.1 Pleurotus djamor
GWAWAYATGCGCATGACGCRTACCTCTTGAGCYATCTCTGAGGCTTTTTCCGTTACTGTCTTATGGGCAGCTGGKGTCGAGCTGATCAACCTGGCGTTACGCARRATWGCYGGACGAGCAGAKGCGCGAGTAGACGATGCGATGAGCTGGAACATGRTTGTSKTTGAGAGAGANAAAGKKATGGATRRGGAKRAYGGSMAGSCMAAGTGCGTCGTCCTTAAGTATGGCCATGGATGAGAGCATGACGCGCTGAGTGACGTCGACGCGATCGAAGTCCCCACACGCAACGTGACCAGCGATGGCCCCTATTTGGTGGTCATTGGCGATGGAATCACATTGTCAGCCGTCGTTGCCTCCTGCCACCATCTGGTCCGCACAACTCTYCACGATGGACTCCAGAATCGCTCTCGTCGCTGCTCATGACGATGAATACACATCGCTTCTCGATTCCAAGCGGGTGGTAAGTCGTTAATTCTGCTCGGACGATGTCTCAGACGCGCTGATCTCGTAAAGCAGCGCATTGGTGGTGGACGCGATGGAAAGGTTTACAGATCGCTKCAATTGCCTAGACGACCTGAAATTTTCCAAAACTACGGCACCATCGCGTTCAACRGCGARGACGATGCAGGCAGTTCCTCATCACACGGWRTCGTTCCTGACTACGTTATGGGCTCGCCAACCTTTTCCATGTGCTCGCCGTTATCTTCMCCAACGGCGACCGATTCCGAGTTCTCGCCAGTCATGTCGCACCTCAGACGTATATCWTTGATAATGGACGCACCCGACGTAGGACATTCGTCTCCCGATGCCGAGTCTGTCAGCGAGACGTCACCCCTGCTTCCGCGGAAGCTAATGCTCGCAGAAAAGTACAATCCGCCATYGTCGCCTACGTCGCCACMCACGTCGCCAMCAGAACTACGYGYACGKCTCGCACGCAGTTTCTTTGCAATTTTCACTTACATCAACCGRCGCATACGAGCGCATCGAAGGCGAAGCTCAGGMACGCTCAAACCGCTCATCCTTCCTCGGCAGGTCGCGGATAGCATGGATGCCAATCCTGGCATGCTACTCAAGCTTTTGAGTTACCTATGGCAGCTCTTCTGGATCAAGTCATTTTGGTAGTCTTTACCTYCATTCATTCGTTTCCATTCCACTYTCGTTTYTGTACACCCACCCANNNNTATTCCTTCGTTCTGTAATCTGCTCCATGTACCTTTCCCSAGGGTCGCATCCCNCNAGACTGTAGCCGTAAAATTACACCCTCCGTACCACCACATAATACTATCCTTGTTACTTCTTAGTCAGTACTTATATGATCGCCTCTGCCGTTGGAGTCACCCTATCTGACTCCTTTACCCTGTCTGCCCCTCAGAGCTTCAAAATAATCCAGCTCCACTSATCTTASYCATYTYMACGYKGTCACACKCASCGMTCTCTACGATYTTWGCTARYAGCGAKCNAMTYTAGTTTYGTCCNGAAACAGMNAGANYKCAAGGGCTGTGAYMATGATCAGCTGTGGATGCAGGGTGCARTTCCTCGATCGYGTTCGAAAATTCCGTTTTCGGGYGAACAYGAGCCTTCGCTCAGAGGATCGCGCMAACTTWCAGAAACGTCGNNNANNNCNNNCNAGGATGTCGAGGCGGAGAACCCGTCCATGATCGCGTCGCCTAGGACATATTCTCGCTGACACATGGACCTGAAGTCCTTGGGTGTCTCGGCCCGTCATCCCACGATTTTGATTGGCTGCCTGAACAATCGTCCGATTTCAATATTTATGCGAGGCTCGCAAAACTCGCGTCGGTTTACAACTTGAACCCGACCCACCACCATCCACGACAACGATGGCTTCCTACGCCATCAAAGACCACTCCACGGCGGCGTCGATGCCAACGTCGGAGTCGCAGCCCTTGTATTCGGTGTCGCCAGTCTCGTTATTCTCCTTCCTCTCAAATGGCTCGGCAACTTGGTTGTACACGACCGCCGTCATCACACTTTCTTTGCTCGCTTTGGAACAGGCGGTGTATCGCTATAAGAAGAGACATTTACCAGGAGATACATGGACAATCCCTATTATTGGCAAGTTTGCAGATTCAGTAAAGCCAACCATGGAGGGATATATGAGGCAATGGAGTTCGGGGGCTCTCAGTGCTATCAGCGTCTTCAATATGTAGGTGACCTTGGTGGTCTCCCAGAAAACGTGGTGTTAATTTATACACAACTTATAGCTTCATCGTTATGGCTTCAACCAACGAATACTCGAGAAAAATCCTCAATTCTCCTACCTACGCTGAGCCTTGTCTGGTATACTCCGCCAAGAAGGTCTTGCTCCCACAGAACTGGTGAGTTGAACCATCTACCGCCCCAAAACCCGTCTCATATTTGTCTAGGGTTTTCCTAACTGGCAAGGAACACGTCGACTATCGTCGCGTCCTCAACACTCTATTCACACGCAAGGCGCTTGGGTACGTACAGCTTCTCCAGTTTGCCCTCCTCACAAGCTTATATCATCGGTAGCATCTATGTCGGCATCCAAGATTCCATCACTCGCAAGCACTTTGCCCAATGGTTCGAGAAGGCCAAGGAGACCAACCCCCTTCCAATCATGTGGATTGCCCGCCACCTCAACATGGATACCTCGCTGCGCGTTTTCTGCGGTAACCACATCCCTGAAGAGGCCACCATCGAAATCAGCGAGAAGTACTGGTCGATTACCCAAGCTCTCGAACTCGTCAACTTCCCCTTCGCCCTTCCCGGTACAAAAATCTACAAGGCTATCCAGGCTCGTATCATCGCTATGCGCTGGCTCGAACTCGCTGCCCACAACAGTAAACTCGCAATGGCTAGAGGAGCAGAGCCCGAATGCTTGCTCGATCATTGGGTTTCCACCATGGCCGACCCCAGCTACAAGGGCCGAACAGATTTCAGCGACCACGAAATGGCTATGGTCGTTTTCTCCTTCCTCTTTGCTTCGCAAGACGCTATGAGCAGCGGTCTCATTTACGGCTTCCAACATTTGGCCGACCACCCTGAAATCTTGGCGAAGATTCGTGCTGAGCAAGAGCAAGTTAGACAAGGCGACTATGCTAGCCCTCTTACTCTCGATCAACTCGACCAGATGCCATACCTCCAGGCCTTTGTCAAGGAGAGTCTCCGCGTCAAGCCCCCCGTCACCATGGTATGTTTGAATCCATCGGTCGATGCACCTTCCGGTGTCTAACGTATCTTCAGGTCCCCTACAAGACTCTCAAGCCCTTCCCCATCTCTGAGGACTACGTCGTTCCCAGTGGAAGCATGGTTATCCCCGCCTTCTACCCATCTCTACATGATCCCGCCGTATTCCCTGAGCCCGACAACCTCAACCCTGACCGCTGGTTGGACCCGAATGGACTCGCCAATTCGAACCCCAAGAACTACCTCGTCTGGGGAAGCGGTCCTCATCGTTGCATTGGTGTCGAGTATGCCACCATGAACATCGCTCTGGTGTTGGCCGTGGCCTGCATGTCGTTTGACTTCGAGCACGTCCTCACGGATAAGAGCAATGAGGTTGAGTGAGTATTGCCTGATTTATCCTCGTTTATATGGTTTACTGATTTCTCCTCAGAATCATTGCTACCCTCTTCCCTAAAGACGGTTGCCTCCTAAAAATTACACCTCGTTCCCAGTAGAACTAGAAGATTCCCCTTATTTAAGTATCACGTGGTCGTGTTAGACATTTCAATTTTGGCAACTTGTCTTCTATATCTGGAAATTTACCATACAAGCCGTTATTATCGTTCCCTGTGTATCAATTGACGAATTACCATGATTCGAATTCGAATATTCACTTGCGGTGTATCATGAAGATTTTCCCGGCGTGCTCTTTGTTCACTTCAAAGGGTGTTAGGTGCGGTCGCTCCGTCAATTTGCAGAGGTCCTCAATGGTGAATTCGGAAGACCCTGACGCGTTTCGACGGACCATTTGCTGTAGTCTTCGACGAAATATGTCAAGTGGACGGTCAGAATCCCTGTATCCCTCGCTCAGTCAGTGTCCAAACGCCTATGCGAACCTTACATACATTTCCTCGTGCTCGGGTTTCGGAGGTCTATCGCATTGTATCAATGTCACGTCTCAATGGATGATTCATGGATTTGAAAAACTGACGAAGAAGACTGGAAGAATCTAAGCACGTTTGATTGCTTGAAGTTCGTAGGGCCATGGTAGAACCGTACTTGCTGTGGTGAAGAGTGTTGTTGATCCACGGCCTGCTCAGTCGTTTGGCTAATACCCATGCGCCAGGGGATGTTCAGAAGACGATGATCAAAGACAAGAGATATACATACCGAGGATCTTCATCTAAGAGCAGGATGG
The DNA here is from genome assembly GCA_029747585.1 of Pleurotus djamor. Classification (NCBI taxonomy): domain Eukaryota; kingdom Fungi; phylum Basidiomycota; class Agaricomycetes; order Agaricales; family Pleurotaceae; genus Pleurotus; species Pleurotus djamor. The sequence goes on from JAPEVF010000039.1 coordinate 78,492, forward strand.
GTCTGGAGATATCGTCGATACACAGGTCAGAGGGCGGTCATGATAGATGATAGACTGACAAGGGTTCAGATACTTGAGAGTCGGCTCCTGGCTTTCCGGCGTCACTCGTTGCAGGACTCGAAGCCAAGTCAACTTTCAGCGGTGGCTCACGCCTCATAGAGGGTGTCGTGTTATTTGGCCGTGTTCTCTTGGAAACATGAAGATTTATATCGGAAACTGAGGTGTCCAGCTCGTCGCGAGTCCTCTTCTTCGTCTGCTTGGATTCTTGTTGCTTTGGGACCTCTTCCACAGAAGAAACGGATACTTTATGTGGAGTATTCGTAGAAACGCGTAAATCGTCTTCGTCGAATAGATCTGTGAAGCACATTGTACATATATGCGCAGATTATTCCCAGGTATCGGTCCCCTTACCATCGAGAACGAATCGTGCTACGGGTGCGAGGCAATTTTGTTCGACCGATTGCAGGACCCAATCGAAATGAAATGCCTGGAAGACGATGTTTCTCTCTAGAAGAGGAGTAGAGAGCGAGCTAACTACTCACGATTCTGGATTTAAGCATGAGTCTAAGAAACGAGCTTTAGTAGGATAACTTCGAGATAACTCAAACTTCCCGGACGTACTCTCCTACCCATTCGTCTTCTAAACCGGCACAAAGAAAGTATTGACTTTGATAGAAATCGGCTGTCGTATGCGCCAGAGTCCCCCCATTCTGGACTAGGCTCTTGTTAACGTGGTTCAGGTGACTCAGGTTCTTGAAATGCGGACGCACCCCATACGACACGGACGTCTCGAGACACGGATGGACTGAAACAAGCTAGCGCGAAGTCAAGCAGGGAAGGATACTTGAGCGAGGAAGTACTCTCAGGTGATACGTGCCTTTGAAATTTGAGAAGAGCATGGTCATGGAAGCGCCGGAGCAAGAGTGGCAGGGGAAAGTGTCCGAGGACCGAGCCTGTTAGTGCTACATCCAAGTTGTGGGGCTGACTAATCCACAAATCGTTCGCCGCGAGCAGCCTACGATCATTCCTTGGGCATTAAATATTATTATGATACAATTTGTACAATTGGACTCTAAGGATGAAGTGTCAATACATTATGTGGATCCCTTGGGACTCGTGTAATAGGTGCTTATGATTATCTAAACCCGGCGAACAAGGAGAGGCAGAGAACTCGCCCCATGACCTTTGATGCGAGGCCGAATAACAAAGCTCTGGAACGGCTCTATGTCGAAAGGGCTTGAGAAAGAGAACTGCCGCACAAGAGTGACGATCAGTGCCTGTGTTAATAATCAGCAACAAGATACACATCCAAAAGCAGTGGCAAGCGAGGTACCTTGATTTCGACAGACGCAAATGTTTTCCCGATGCAACTACGGGGCCTGTAAGGATTGTGTAAGCCTCCATGAGAGTCGCTGTGATAGAAAGGAAGACACACCCTTCACTGAATGCCAAGATGTCACGTTGCATCTTGATCTTTTCAGATGGGCGTTCTAACCAACGCCCAGGATAGAAGACTTGGGCATCAGGCCCCCAAATGTTTTTATCTGTGTGAAGGACGTTGACTGGGATAGATATGATGGTGCCCTTTGGTACAACAAGGCGATCAACGTCAGTGCCTAGGAGCGGTTCGCTAAGCGGTATAGGTATGGTTTCTTGGGCCTAAACAGCACGGTTAGTTAGCACACAACGAGCTGTACCACATGACGTACAACATGATGATTCTCCAGGACTACCGGGTGGACACGAAGCGTCTCTCTGAGAATAGCGTCTAAAAGGGGAAACTTGTTCATCAAGTCTTCGTATGTCGGATCTCCCGGGAATGTGACTTCTTCCCGTAGGCGCTGCTGGATGTCAGGATGCACAGCTAGTTCATACAGCACCCACTGATCAAAAATAAATGAGAAGCGATGAGGGCTAAGATAAGAGCATCAACTTACGGCAATCACTGCAGAGACCGTCTCGTAAGCGGCAGATATGATCGTTCGCATTTGAGAAACCAAGTATTCTTCCGTCATATCGACGCCAGCAGGAGAACGTACTGCCGGGTGCATGTGAGTCACATGGGCCCCGCAATATGACTATAACCCTTACGCATCATCGCGAGTAGCGTGTTGCTCTCTGGATCATCTGCAGCTTGAGCTTGCGTTAAAAGCTTGGCGGCGATCTCTCCCAGCTCAGCCTTCGTTTGCTTGATCAGTTCACCCTTCTTTCCGATCTTGAGGATGCTCGGGAAGATCCAGAAGAGAGCTCGCATGTAAAACGATGAGAGCCTGTTCTCGTTGTTCGTCAATCCATCAAGGGCATCAGCGAGGACGTGCGGTTGATCATTGAGCGAGTCGAAATCAAAGGAAAACGCAGCGCGTCCGATGGTGTCAAGTCTGGAGTAAAACAGATTAAGCATGAAGTGAGAACGACGGCAAGTTAAATTTCGGGCTTACGCGAATCGGCCCGCCCAATGAGTGACATCAATTTCAACTTGATCATGCGGTGTCTGATCAAGTTTCTTAGACCAATGGGACGCCACCATGGACGAGGTTTCGTAGAAAACGCATAGGAATTTGCGGATTGATTGTTGGCTGTATCAAACTCGTAAGCAAGATTATGCGTTCGCACTTGCGGAAGACAGACCTTAGGGCGGGAGCGATATGTCTTCGGTGCTTCTCATGATGTTCCTTTCCTAAGAAGATCTGAGCCTGGCTGTGGAGATTCGAGAAGGGGAGATATACCTTCGATCCAGAGAATACCCTCGCCCACGAGTGCCTTGAACCATGCACGCACGCCGTGTGGTTTGGGGAATTTGTACGTCGCCTCATTGAGTATGAAAGAGATAGCCCGACGGTCGGTAATAGATAAAATTGGATGCTAGTGGATTCATTAGAATTTGCTCACAACTTCAAAACAAAAGCTTACACCGAAGGCCCCGGATAATTTAATGACTTTTCCGAATTGTGCATGCCAGTCGACGTAGTGGACGCCTGGTACGTCGTGGTAGAGGAGCCACTCTACGCCCCAGAGAAGAGACGGAGAGGAAGGCCCTGGCACACGTCTCAAGGTCGAATGACTGGTGAGAATGTGGGCGAGGTACTTGGCAAGCCTAAACGCAACAGCGCCAAGCAGCAAGGCAATGAGAAGCTGAGGAGTAAGGAGAGTAGAGAGCATGAGGGGACAATGAGGGGAGGAGACGCGGTGACGACAATGTAAACGTTGAATGGTAGCTTAAATACTAACGATCGAGTCACGGAGTTTTTATAAACTGAACCTGTGTAAGCTGTTGGTGATATGAAGGACGCTTGGTACTTGCATTTGGCGATAATTTTAGGGCACACATATCCCTTCACCGATCCATTTTGGGATTGGAACGGAAATGGGGATGTCTAATGGGGTGGGAATTGGTCGGCATCTTGTATGGCAGTGGACACTTGCTTTGACGATGTGTTGTATCCGAGCGCAGAGAAGCAGGGAATGTGTAATAAGATCTTGGATCAGGTCCAGGAGAAGCGTTCCCTTTGGCTTGTGAAATCAGGGGAAGAGGCGCGAGGAGAAGTTCATGAGGAGCGCACCAAAGACCGATATCAACGAGATGATGACCAGATCTAAAAAGAGAAAGGCTCCGCGGTTATCGCGTCTTTAACGCGTAATGTACCTGCACTAGATATGCTTGGAAATCGCGGCACAGGTGAGCCAACCTTTTAGCAACTAGCACCCACGAGTTATGATCATGGCAGTGCATGTTTGCACGAACAACATAGACAAGCTGTCTAGCATAACAATGGCGATGACTTTCTCCAATTTCCCAGTGGCCAGATGGATCAGGTTATGTTGACTTGGCATCTCCGACGGGAAAGAACGTTCGTTCCAAGGACCGCTCAAGTTGATCTGACGTATAGACAGCACAAAAAACTGGATTTAGTGTGGAAGAAACCCAGAACACGAGACACATGGCGCAAGAGACGCAATGATATCGAACCTGTGTCAAGCGAAGGGCTTGAGATGTGTACAAGCACATCAGTGATGTATCGGATGCCATGATGAACCGGTGCCGGCCAAAGTGTGAGTGCGCAAGCCAAGTTCGAAGCGACAGAGCAAAGAAGCAGACAGGATTTCACAGGCGAGACGTGGTAGCTTTCGAAACAGCGGCGGCGCCGTTTATTCAACGATGCGCAGATCCTCAAGACTTCAACGGAACCATGATGATGGCGGTCAAGAACCAAAACGGCCTATGGGCGCTAGAGCTGCCATTCTTGCGAGGACGTGTTCGTCGCACGTCCACGTGGCCCCGTTCCATATTCCATCCCTTCCTTCACCCAACATTCACCGAGTCCGTATTTTGCCAGCGCAAGTGACATCCCAAGCCTCCTTAAAAGTCTGACATTGCTGGGTCTGGGCACCCTAAACTTGTAACTTTCTCCTCGCTCTTGTATGTCAGCGCGTCGCAACAAAACATTGGGCGCAAAGTCCAAGGACATGTCAAATTCTTCCTTGGATCCAAGGGTTATGACTACATCACTAGAAGACATACACATTTCACCAAGAACACCCAGAGTACCTCAAAATGGGGACGCCGACGAGCTCGAAATGAACTTGCTCGAGGACGACGAACGACGCCGTGCCGCGTTAGGTTTCGACGGAGTCGCCGAGTCTCATGAGCCAGAAACAAAGCGGTCGATATCTGCAAGAGACAAAAGAGGGATGGTTCTCCTATGTGTTCTGTGTCAGTCTTGAAGCCCCCTTCTTGTTCTACGTATTGCTGAACGCCTCCGTAGACCTCATCCAGGGTGTCCCCGTAAGTTTCGGTTCCCGCTCGTCTGACATTGCATCCGCCTGACAGTCTACACCAGCTTGGACTTGCTCTAGGTAAGCTCAAGAGCCACGTAACCACGATGGTATCCTTACCCGCGAATCCCAGGCTCCGTACCATTTCTGCTCAAGGAACATCTTTCTTATTCGCAACTGGGAACCTTTGCCCTCTCCAGTTATCCATACTCCCTCAAATTGCTGTGGTCGCCCATCGTTGATGCTGTCTTCTCTCCCTCACTTGGTCGTCGGAAGTCCTGGATTGTTCCCATGCAACTCATTGTCGGTACTCTAATGATGTACATATCATTAAATGTGCAAAAACTGATGGACGATGTATGTTCATCACGTATACACGTTGGTCTAAGTCTGACCCGGCTCTAAATAGGCCGGTAACTATGTTACTGAATTGACAGTAATCTTCACCTCATTGGTGTTCTTCTCGGCCACGCAAGGTAAGCTTTACGATTTAGTCGCCGACGCTACGCCCTCGCTAATATGATCGGGCCTCAGATATTGCCGTGGATGGTAAGTCGCACATCCTTTGATTGGACCCGACGAACTGATCTGGACAACTCCAGGTTGGGCTCTCACTCTTCTTTCGCCCGACTGTCTTTCCTACGCGTCAACTTGCCAAACCATTGGACTCAATACGGGTTTCTTTGCTTCATTCACCGTCTTTTTGGCCTTCAACAGCGAGGACTTCGCGTAAGTGCTTCTTGATTACTTATTGAACCCACCAATTGATTTTTCCAGTCACAAATGGGGCGTTCCTCAACTAACACTGAGCGGGTACCTCAAATTTTGGAGTATGGCCTGCTACGCCGTCACTCTTTGGCTCCTGTTGTTCAAACGCGAGGTGAATGAGAATCTTTTACGGATTCTCCATCAAATCTGACAACTGTTGTAGGATAAGGAAGTACTCAGCGAAGCCGACATGAGTATCACTGGTGTTTATAAACAAATCTGGGCTATTTGCAAGTTGAAGCGTAAGTTGACGTTCTCAATCGTCGTAGCTCCTCCTTGAATTTTTATCCAATAGATGTCCAGTCACTCGTCATCGTCCATCTCTTCGCAAAGCTATCGTTCGCTGCTCATGAAGCCTCTACATCTTTGAAGATGATTGAGAAAGGGTTCAAGAGAGAAGACCTTGCTGTGGCCGTGTTGATTGACTTCCCTTTCCAAATCGCTGGTGGTTGGCTTGCAGCTAAGTGGTCTCGTGGTGACAAGCCGCTCCGTCCTTGGATATACGCGTTTTGGCCGCGTATAGGATTGGCACTGTTGGCTACGCTTACAGTAAACTGGTTCCCCAAGCCGCCGCTTTCGCTAGGCTTCTTCATCTTCTTGATCGTCCACACTGTTTTATCTTCCTTTTCCTCGTAAGCCACATTGTTCTCTTTTGATCATTCCCTCGTTTGCTAATTGGCTTTCAGAACTGTACAGTTTGTTGGGATTTCCGCCTTCCATACACGGGTATCAGACCCACTCATCGGTGGAACGTACATGACTGTGAGTCGTGCTGTTGAGATATGCAACGATAGTATCCTAATACAGCCACAGCTACTCAATACATTTACTAATCTCGGAGGTACATGGCCCAAGTGGTTTGTCCTCAAAGGTGTGCATTTTTGGTGAAGCGTCAAGGTGATAAGCCTCATTGACCTCTTCTGTCTTAGGCATCGACATGTTCAGTGTCGCAGAATGTAAATTACCGCAATCCGCGTTGGATGCGCACTCAAAGGGTATGCATCTATCAATTCAACCTCGCACTCATTTCCTAAGCCGCTTTTTTCAGCCATGGAGTGTGTCTCTGAGGTTGGCAAAGCCGCTTGTAAGGACCTCAAAGGGCAATGCATCATAGAGCGGGATGGATATTATGTTGTATCTGCAATCTGCATGCTCTTCGGAACCGCCTTCTTGGTTGCCTACATAATACCAACCGCTCGCAAACTGCAAGGTACGTCTGAATTGTTACATCTCATTTAGAAACGTGATGGCTGATATTAGTGATGACAGCTTTGCCCACTTCGAAATGGCGAATCAAAATGTAGTGAAGCCAGTACAATAGGGTTTTATTTCTTGTTATCGTTTGTGCTATGCGGTGCTTGTATTACATTAGAACTGTTTTCTTTATCCGCCTTCTCGACGCTCGCAAGTCAGCTACGCCTGCCCTAAGGAGTCCTCGCGGTGAATATAATGGTGCACGTGTGAATAGACGCCAGGGTTTGTAACCGCAAACAGAATTTTCCAAAGTACAAAGCTCATTTAGCTACTCTCGCGACTTCATTTTTACTTTGAACCCGAGCAATCTCTGCGAAAGCTACCATGTCTACTACTACCATGCATTTTGGTCCGGAATGGATGCGAACGAAGCACCAGTCTGCACGCCTACAGCCATCGTCGCCTTTACCACAAAGTGGTTCCGCCCCCACCGTCGCGTCTACATATTCTGCCTTGGTTTCACCCGCTGTGCCACCTCAGCCAAATATCCAAGATCAGGCGAACCCATTCCGATATTCTAGGGAAGAAATGTTGAGGATCTACAAGGAGTCTGGAGGAAGGGGAGACCACCTCGGGCTGGAGGTGGAGAGGTGGGAGGGTGTCGTCAGAGACTGGACGGCTGATCCCATTGGTTTAAAGGAAATGGACGAGGCGGAAAAGAAGGTTAGATTTTCGGCTTTTTTNCGCCACTGTCCCCCTCCCATTCATCACACGCGTTTTTGCCTGTGTAGCTCTTTTCCACCCCTCTTAACTCAGAAATTCGTAGACGCCAGTCGACTACTGATTACCCGACATCGTTGCTGTCCCAGTCCACCAGCTCGGAGCGGCCCCGACTGGGTCAGAGTCATTCGGCTGTTTCAGGAAGTCCACACCGAGAACGATTCGGCGGACTGATGGGTCGGCGCAGAGACTCAGGTATTCATCATGATCCAATGAATTTACTCTAAATAACCTGACTGTTGTCACTCGATTGTAGATGGTCCTTCATTGGCAATACCTGGGCGCAAAGTCTCTGGAGCCCTGCCATCCCCTCGTGACGTGGGGCTTCCGTCGCCACGCTCTCGTGGGTTCGATGGCGTCTTCCCTGGTTCTGGCGAGGGCTGGTTAGCCCGCCGTAAAGCTTCTCAAGATATGCTCCGACAAGCTGCAGTCGATGATAATTCCGATGCAAACAAGACTTTGGAACCCTCAGTGGACCGGGATAAAGCCAGCGACTCGCAAAGCAACCATCGTTCTGGCCCTTCATCTATTTCTGAACTTGATTCATCTAGCGGGGGCTTGTCACAGTCAGATCAAGCTCAGGTTACTGAAATAACCAACGGAGCTGGTCGCATATCTTTGCAAGACACGATAACAGGCCCCAACAATCCGAGTGCTGCTGCGCCACCTCCCGCCAATCCTACTCCTCCTTCAGATCTTGCCAGTGTAGAATGGTCTTATCTGGACCCCCAAGGCCAGGTCCAAGGTGGGTCAAAATTAAAACCCTTACATCTGTTCCCATTGACCATCACATGGCTAAACCAGGTCCTTTCCGTGCCGATCTCATGCAAAAGTGGTATGAAGATGGATACTTCACACCTGATCTACCCACGAAGCGCACGAACGTCGATGCAAATTGGATTACCGTTAGTGAACTCGTGGTTCGCGCTCAGGGAGGAAAGCCCTTCCTTATGCCGTTTATCGTCGAGTCACTCCCTCCACCAGGTCTTGGTCTAAACGGCGCTGGAGGTGCTTCAAGCAATGGCAACTTTGGTCAAGGATCCTTCCAGACAGCACCCTTGCCCAGTCTCCGTACCATGAATCTTGATCATGTTTCCACTGTTGCCAACGGCTTGACCGAATCACCCGCCTCATCCTTTGGTGCTGGGAGGTTTGGGAATAACTCTCCGGATGCCTTTGGTAGGACGTCTAGCCGGGGATCTTATACTTTGGGCGATCCTTCGACTACCATCAGGGCGGCAGGTTACCCAGCTGTGCCGGATATGTCTCCGTATCCAATGATCCACCGAGAGCCGTACGACATGGATCCAAACTTTGGTTTGAGGTCGCAAGCATCGCTTGGAAATATTGCTGCAAGATCAATGGATATGTATGGGATCAACGGAGGATATCAAACCAATGCAGGTGGTTGGATCTCATCCAACGGTGCGTCAGCCCATGGCTATGGTCAATACAACATGGGCCGTGCGGAGCCTTCCCCTTTCTCGATGGGCTACGTGAACCAGAATGGTGTTGCGATGCCCTCCCAGAATGGCGTAAATCGATCACACTCCATCCAGGATGCATACGGCAATGTCAACGGTGCTTCGACGTCATTTAATCCTTCGTACGCGCAGCCAACTCAATCTACCAGCAATGATACAGCGAACATGTCTTTCGCCGGACTCAGCCAACCAGGCCCTGCACCAGTGTCTCAAACGACTCCGTTCGCCATCAACCAACCCAGAACTGAAGCTGCATCCAATCCCCTCAATCCCGTCGACCAGCCTTCCGTTCCTGCTGCGCCATTACCTTCGCCATGGAAGAATCCGAAGGAGACCACGGAACCTTTGGCCCGTGCCAACCCTTTCGATGCTCCCCACCCCAAAGCCTCTAATACCGTTCCGGTGGTAACTGCGCCTATTCCCCAAGGTTCGGCTTGGAATCGGGCGGCACAGTCCTCACGCTCTAGTTCCCAGCACAATGACGTCTCGCCTTGGTTCGCTGCGTCTCATGAAAATGACGACGATACGTGGAAGGAGCCTGTCGGTCCGAACAGCCTAACCTTCAGCAATGTCGTGCAGCACAATCAACAGCAACAGCAGGAGACTCAAACTGAAGCTGCCTCAGCAAAAGACGCTCCCCCGGTTCAATCTGAAGCAGAGGCTCAGAAGCCTACTGCGTTGCCCACCCCTGCTCCCAGTGCTGCACCTACCCCAGCTAAACCCCGCAGGAAGAGTACCTCGCAACCCGCACAGAAGGTCGCCACCGCTACAGCACCAGTCCCTCCTTTGCCTACCAAGAACCCATCCCCACCTCCGTCAGCAAGGCCTGCATGGTCGACAGATGATGATCAAAAAAAGAGTTCACTAAGTCTCAGAGAGATTCAAGAAGCTGAGGCTAAACAAGCCGAATCTCGTAAGGCCGCCGAACGAGAGAAAGAACGCACACCCAAGGCCCCTTCAATATCAACCGATGACGCACAGCCGTTTACTGCGTCTTGGGGACTGCCTATATCTCAAGCCGGCTCTCGTGGAAATCTCTCTGTCAAGGAAACCACCACTGCTAGTAGTCCATCTTCAGTCGCTTCTCCCGTATGGACCACTCCCGCTAAGACCCCTGTGGCCAAGAAATCCATGAAAGAAATCCAAGAAGAAGAACAACGACGTAAACAACTCACTGTCAAAGAGACGGCGGCGTCAGCCGTCAAAAGAGGGTATGCGGAGACGACTACCAAGGTTCGTTATTTTGACATTTATCACCTTCCGTACTCAATCGAATTTTGCTTAGGCTCTCGTTCCTGCCCAGTCACCGGCTGCTGCTCCCGTTAGTAATGCATGGTCTGTCGTAGGGCCTAATGGCAAAGCCGTCGCTTCCACACGACCTCCAGGTGCCGTCGCTACCCCTACCCCTCCGGCTGCATCTACTTCTCGCCCAAACGGCACCACCGTCAGTCGACCTAGTACGGCCACCGCTTCCAAACCTTCCTTCACGGCGATCCCCGCCACTGCAAAAGTCGACGACTACCCAATCAACCCATCGCACGATTTCCTACGATGGCTTAGTGACTCTTTGAAGGGTCTTAGCAATAGCGTCAATGGTGAGTACAAACCTCCTTGGAGAATCATAGGTGTAACGTTCTCTTTAGTTGAAGACATCATGCAAATGCTTCTCTCGTTCCCCTTGGACCCTGATCCATCCACGACCGAAATTATCTCAGACCTCATCTATGCTCACAGCACCACCCTCGACGGCAGGCGTTTCGCAGCAGAGTTCATTAATAAACGCAAGACCGACGCTGCTTCAAGACCAAAAGGAACTCCCAACGGTAACGTTGCGAACAAGCCTATCTCTATCGCAGACGTTGTCAAGTCCCAGCCCAAGCCTTCTCAGCCCGAGTGGGGAGGCTTCAAGGTGGTGAAGAAAAAGAACAAGGGTGGAAGGTCATAAAGCGCGGTTGACCGCTTGTATTCCAAAACCTAATATCTACTGAGATATCATATAATAATTGTCGTGTGTAGCAATCCCCTAACGATGTACAATTTTCCTCTGTCACTCATGTGCGTGATAAACTTGTTCTTTCGACTTCAATGCACACGGTCCCCGCATCGAAATGAAGTACGCCTCTCTAGGTTGTCGGGGTGGCGTCCTTCTCAAGCTTTTACCCGGTCCAAACGTGGGACGCTCAAACAAGACCATTAGGAACACGAACAACACAACGTAACTAGGTAGTAGGACAATATACCCCGATCGGCGTAGGCTTCCATCCGCTATGCTTGTCGGTCAGGCGCCACCCTGGGGCCACGAGTCTCGCAGAAACATCTTCATCGACGGGGCGATCGAGTGACTCTGTAGCGGCGGTATCGTAGACGTCAGTCGAAGATGTCAAAATTTCAAGGCGCCGAGTCATGACACTCAGATCGTCGGCGTTCCATACCTACGAGATTGCGATCGGTGATCATGTCGAAGGGAAGGGAAATCAAACATACCGATGATGAGCCCTTCATAGGCGGCGTTGTATGTAGAATGGCATATGCAGCCGATAGTTCACTGTCGCACTCAGAAAGAGCATGGAGCAAAGAAGAGACTCTGTTGGCGGTCAAGTCGGGGACAGCTAGGAAAATATCAAAGATGGCATACGTTTTAGTTGCTTGTGTAGCCGAATCGGGGGCAGGCATGGCAGACTGGAACAAGGTCACATAAACATTTCTTCGCAGTTGCGTCGCATAATCTGGGTCTCCGAGTTCGATTTGATTAACTACCCAGATCACCCATCGGGCCAAACACTCGTCAAAGGAGGTACTTGAACTGGGCATTGAATTGAGCGTCAGCGCGATCTTTTCGCAGAGGATAAGCGGTAGGTCTGGGTGATGCTCAAAGAGATGGCTGAGCAGAGGCGACCAGAGAGCAACAGATGGAGAGGGTGGGAGGAATGCATCATCAGGGAACAGACGCTTCCTTCATGCAAACGATCAGCAGCCTCGAACCAAGTACAACGGTTGAAAAAACTGACTTTTTCGCCAAAGGCACGAGAATGCCTTTCTCAAGTAACACGTCCCCCAACTGTTCCAGTGCCCAACGTTCCCGCGGGTCAATCTCGTCATCGGAAATGTCCTCCTGTGTCGGGTCCAGCCCTCCAATTGTAATGTTCGCCGCGACCTTGGCCTCAGTCACCCAGCCCTCGACCTCCTTTAAGACGGATAAGATGTCGTGTTTGTATCGTGTCCGCAAAGACGCGTCTCTGACTGTCGATTTGACAAGGGTTTTGTACCGCTTCAACAGAGGTGTAAGTGGCCGAAGTGGCTTTCTCTGGGAATCAGTGGTTGACGTCGGGTTCAAAGTAGGGATAAAGTAGTTGTTCAGGATCCATCCGAGGCTCTGTGAGGTGTCAGACGCGTTCAAGGCGCGAAGGTCTTGAACCAACACACCTCTGTAGTAGCTTGTCGAAGCAGCTCGAGACTAGGCAAGTCTTCATGGGTTGCGGCATGCCTGAGCTCTACCAGCCAAGGGGGAAGGCCCAATTGAGCTGCTATGGTCGCGATTGAACGGGCGTAGACACCAAGCTGAAGGGGGTCGACTAGTCCATTCACTAGCCTAATTAAAGCAGCGGCATAGCTCTGGCGCAGGGAAAGGTAGGAAGATGTGCTGGCCCCTACATTATCTTGCTGTGTTACCACCAGCAAAGCCAATGTGGACTCCAAAGCATGGGGTAACGCAGTAATCGCCTTCCACGCAGACAACTACGCCAGAAGATGGTAAGCAAATTTCAGTCTCAAGTAAACACACTGACTGACTCTCTGGATAGCCAAGACTGAGGAATCCTCAAAGAATATCCAATTACAAACTTGCTCGAGCTCCTCAAGCGAGCTCCAAGGGACTCTGCGCGGCAGTCTCATATTGCAAAAGATGTCTTGACTCTTGGAGGCGACCTGGAGAAATTTTTGGCCCCTACAATGATCGGTGGCTCCCGATCAGCCCGGAGATAAGATAAGATAGGACGAAACACGCTGGGCGGCATGATGCAAGTTCAAACTCGAACCAACCGTCCCTTACTTCGCTTTACTTTCTCGTTCGAATTTCCCTGCGATACCTTCCTCCTCTCCTCGTCCTTTGACGATACTCCCTACAACACGAACTTCGACGACAAATAATAAAACGAAACGATAGTATCGATTCGACGTCCCCACGATGCCGATTGACGAACGAGGCAGCATAGCTGCTGCAATGATTGCCTTCTATGTTCCCATTGCCGCGATCACCCTAGGCCTTATGGCTCGCTACGCACTAAGACGCGATGCAGGGTGGATGTTTTTGTTCATATTTTCATGGTGTACGTCATATCTCTCTCAAAGGTTTCGATTCTCAACTAACCACATTCCATGTTCGTATAGTACGAATCGCTGAAGGGGCCTTGTTGGTGGCAGGCCAGCTAGTAACGCCAACAATACCTGAGTTAATTCAGACGGTTTACGCGTTGGATGTTGGAGCCTTTCCGTTTCTCTACATGGCGACCATAGGTTTCCTCGGACTCGTGTAAGTCACTCATAACAGATGCCCGCCACATAGACCGTTGAGCCGAGTTTACGACTTTTAGCGGCCAGCACTCCTTTAGTGAAAGTAACCGAACCATACGCTGGTTCAGGGCTATAGCATTACTGGCTGCAGCTGGGATTGCCATCTCTATCGCTGGTGCCGTCACCTCAAACGATGATGATATAGACAATCAAAATACCGGGCTAATCCTTCGACGCGTAGGAGCTGGAATCTACGCTGCTGTATGGATTATCCTCTTCATAACTCATATCATCTGTTATACATACCGTTACCACCTTCGCCCGGAACGGAGACCTGTGAGTGTATACCAGTTCTATAAATATATAAAACGAACCTTGATGGCTGACAACATATCTTCCCCCCCCGCTCACCAACAAACCGACACAGCTTCTCCGAGGCACCACGGTGGCGCTGCTATTACTCGGTGTGCGTGCAGCTTTCTCCATCCTCAACGCATGGTCGTCCGCAGACGAACTCGGCACACGCCCTTCCTCGAATGCAACCCTTTCCAGGTTCAACGCAGCCACAGGAGACTGGGTATTGTGGCTGGTGATGGCTCTCATTATGGAATATTGTGCGGTTGTCGTCTACCTTCTGACGAGCACCGTTATTCCGCGGCGGTGGTATGGAAAATTCTAGCCGTACGATCGCAGTTTATCTAGTTAAAGAACGATGCCTTCGTCATAACAAGCAAAAATTTAGTAGTCATGAATGTGTTGTCATTGAATGTGTGCGGGTATCGTTGTCTATGGATGTCTACAAGTACAGAATACAATGTTCATGTTAGTATACAACAAGTAGGGTAGCAATGCATTAGAAGGCTCTATGAGTAAGGATGCGGTGAGGGAAGGCGACCTTCTTCGACAATCCCTGTATGATACTCGTGAGGCGTTAGCTCTTGACGAGTTGTGGTAGTCATGGAGTCTGACAGGCAGGATAAACAGGCAGAACATCGGGTGGGTATTCTGGTACACGTACAATCCATGGTAGTAAAAGGTTGCGTGATCTGCAAGAATGCAGAGTCGAGTAGCACTTGATCAGAGTGGTTTGAGGTTTGTATATTGGTGGTAGTAGCCTGGGTGTTGAGAAGGTGACTCATGCTGAGGATAAGTCGAGCACCCTGCGACGATTTAAGTGAGATCGCTGCCACAGTATCAAAAAAGCTCGAGGGGACTCACCGCGAATGGAGGAATAGCAATCACCCATCTGAGGATGGAACTCTCAATGAATATGGGATGTCATGACGTCAGGTTGATAGACGTACGAGTAGGCAACGCTAGCCATAGCCCCTTTGAGTAAAGCCATGCACAGCGTGTTCAGAGTGAGAATGACTGGAGGGAGATGATGGCCGATCAATATGATGATCCCAAAGTACCCCAGAGTTCAATTGATGTACCGGGATATGGTGCAAGTTGGTGGGGAATGGAAGCAGGTAATGAACGCACCAAAAGGCAATGCAAACACCCATATACCATCGCTCATGAAGCGCGAGATCACCGGCTGTCTCCCCCATCCATCTCGTAAAGCTTTGTAGAACTTGACCATAGTAAGCACGAAGAGAAGACTTTCAAACAGGATCGGCGGAATGCTATATAAAGAACCCGAAATGGAAGGATCAGTTGAGGATAGATGATGTCGTAACTGCCACCAATGCATCACGAATCATGGATCACTTACAGGAACCCCGTCGCAGTGATGGGAAACCCCGTAATAACGCAGTGAGTCCCATAATCCATGCCTTCCAGGGAGATGCCAAAAAATAACGTCATGGAGACGATTTCAATGGCAAACATGGTATAGAGGAAACGACGAAGATATCGGGTTCTATAGTAGAGCGCGATAACTGGTGGATCCGTTAATTCGGAGTCAGAGCGGCGGAGAAGATGAAGGGATATTGAGGCGCACCACGTAAGACCAACAGAACCTGCACCCCAATCATCAAAGCTTGGCTGGAGACAGCTTGAAAGGCCATCAAGAGGAGACATATCGGACGACTTGGAAATAATGGCGCGGCTAGCCCCATGGTAAGGATCGTCGCTACGCTTTGAAAGATTAGGAGGGTGAGATAGACATCTTCGAGAGAAGAAAGTCGCGACGTACATCTGCGCAACCACCGAGAAGTACCTCAAGAATATGTAGAGTGCCTTCAGACGAGTCCATTTGCCCCTAGGATACAGTCAGGATGAAGGTTGAAAGGATATGTGAACACGAGTCTGACTGCCAAATCTGTTCGACCTGTGAAGAGCTGATGAGTCCTTGCTCCTTTCTGKAGCTCGCGAACGTGAAAAACATACCTCCTGCTCAAACGCGATGATGATATCCCATACAGAAAATGCAAGTGCAGCCACTGAAAGGAGGAGATAGTCAGYATCAATATCCGTGTACGCCTCGAGGCTGGGGTACGCACTTGCACTATAGTTGCATATCTGCAGGCCGGCGAGTTGATCATCTTGGACGGTGACCAATACCATGAATGGACATCAAAGTGCTGGTTGGGGGTCGAACACAAAAACCCTGCGTCGATGGTTATGTTTTATAAGKCCCCAAGCAAAACAGATCAATTGGGCCAAGCGCACACCCTGCCGACGTAAAATTTGATCGCCAATTGCCTCCAATTGCACCCATAAATTCGATCATCGGGGTCAACCTTGTCCGCGAATGGGGGCTGTACCAGCTAAGCCGAATAGTGTCTCAARCTCTGCGCGTCTCGTGCGACGAATACAAGGCTGTGAGGATTTGCATTCACATCGCAAGGAAAACATTACAAACGAGGTATAGAATTGTAATAGCCTCATAGTCAAGCACCTCCTACTCCAATCGGTGAAACGTTGAACGCTATACTAGCTAGAAGGCGCTCCGGCTTAATTGAGCCATACATCCGTCTTCCCAAGCCAATCATACCCTAGCCAGCTTCGAGCTAGACTGGAGTTACTGCACCAGAAGCAAAAGAATTTGCAGGAGTGTAGTCGCGGTGTGGGTCGAAGAAGCGGAGGAAAGTTTTCTGCTTCCATGTGTGCGAGAGCTGCTGACATCAGCTATTCTCACGGGTCACTGCGTGATGGCCCTGCTTCAGATCACTCGGGACCCTGACCAGGGACCTCACCCCCTAAAATCGATCCTTGGGCCGCCCCTCATGATATCGCGTCTGCGTCTCCTGCTCCACCATCTCAACCACGCCAAAATGTCTACCGCTACCGTGCACAACACAAACAAGGCTTGCTGCTCGGTTCCTCCAGTAGTCGGTCATAATTACGAACCGAAAGGCACCTTTGCTGCTCATGGTGACTTTAAGAATGTCTACGTGACCGGTCCCAGTGATAGTCCAAACGCCATCGTCTGCGTTTTTGATATCTTTGGGTAAGCTCGAGTTTCACTTTCTAATAGCTCAAATTCTAAGCACTGCCGATGTTCTGTAGGTATTTTCCGCAGACTCAACAAGGCGCGGATATCATTGCATCGGCACTAAAGACCAAAGGCGCGTCATGTGTCGCATATGCGCGTGCTATGCTAACCATTTATGCTGTAGTATACATGCCCGATTTCTTCGAACCTGGGACTCCCTATCCTCTCTCCAAATTCCCGCCCAAGACAGAAGAGGATCAACAATCACTCCAAGACTTCTTCGGTGGCCCAGCCCAGCCACAGAAGACCAGAGATCAGT
>JAPEVF010000039.1:100396-159312 GCA_029747585.1 Pleurotus djamor
GCGTACCTGACCATGTGTATGTCYAGGTTCATCTCRACGATGGAAACCGAGACCATCGCTTCCCGCAATGTCGTCGATCTTCTCCTGAATGAACGTTTCAGCTCAAGYGTCTGYGGGCCTAGAYTGTCATCCGCTGAGCACACTGGGTATGACKCYCAGGAGRCWTACAAGTCRACCAGTGGTGACTTCATTTTCGGYTGGGATTGCTGATTTCCCATCGAATTCATTTACTTCCATCTGTTCGCTCTGGTAAATACCTCGTTTGTTTCGGATATGTACGTGTATTGAAAATCTACTCCACAATAATGCTGTGATGGTGATGCTCCCTTAAGATTATGAATGANNNACAATGAACGAACGCAATAAATATGAAATTTTAGTCAAAGTGAAAGGTGAAGTTCGGCGTGTTACATTTTATGAGGATACCGAGGGCCGGCCATTTTGTTCGCGCTTTTCTCGGACTGGTGTCATTTGACCATCAATGTCTGGAATACCATGTCGATCACCCGCGACGATGTGGTGAGTAGCTGGAACCGTAGATGGTTCTGTTGTTTTTGTTTCCGAGAAGTCCGATGGAGTATACCAGGTCGCATAGTCGCGTCGAGCCTCGACATAATCYGTGGCAAACTCTCCGATCTGGTGTGCAGGGAATGTCAACAAAAGTTCTCAAAGYGAGAGCTAGAACYCACCTCGACTTCATCCATGCCCAACTGYTCACYCCTRTCATCCGCCCTGATATGCAGCCCRGGTACCATGTCAACCAGTTTRGCAATCAAGGCCGTCATAAAGAAGGTGTATGCGCAAGTAGCGCAAATGTATGCAACCTGGATGTAAAGYTGCTTCCAATTGTGGTCGACCCATCCACCAGGAATGCCAGTATTCACGCCGTCCAGAGCTATGATMTCYGTATCCGCAAAGAAAGCATTGAACAAGAGACCAAGGATTCCACCAACAGCGTGCTCAGCGAACAGGTCCAGGGCGTCGTCAACYCGGATGAAGAATTTCACTGTAAGRGTCGTTAATAGGAGATCCAAATTCGGACAGGAGGCTACGGCTCACCTTTGGTGGCGAAGTTACAGATTGCTCCCGAYACGACGCCTAGAATCAAAGATGCCCARGGGTGGATGAATCCAGAAGACGGAGTAGCAGCRACCAGGCCAGCGATAGTACCCGAGCAGAAGCCGACCATGGTCCATCGACGTCCAATTCGGTAGTCCAACAGGCACCATGTCATGCCTCCGAAAGCAGCGGCTACCATTGAGTTCCACACAGCCATAACAGCTCGCAAATTCGCACCGAAGGCGCTGCCACCGTTGAAAGCGAGCCAGCCGAACCAGAGGATGAAGGTCCCAAGACCAACATTKGTGACATTGTGTGGCCGGAAATTAACGAGTTCCTTCTCMGCCCGGCGTCCGAGGACCCACGAGTACGCRAGACCGCCAATACCACTTCCTATTTCGACTGGGCCTCCACCTGMGAGGAGGAATGAATNSWACGTCAAACGASYGGGGACAAATAAAGRRTGACCCACCAGCAAAATCCAATACACCCCACTTGAAGGCCCAACCATTAGCCCCCCATACCCAGCATGCCAGGGGACAATACACCAARGTCATCCATACGAACGTGAACACCATCGCAGGGAACACGCGACCTCTTTCGGCCACGCCACCCATCAGAATYGCAACAGTCACACACGCAAATTCCATTTGGTAGAAGGAGTACAGAAGTTCCGGRATGAGTGGGGATCCTGGGGATGGTGCGGCCAGGACGTTTCGAAGACCGAAGTGACGTAGATTTCCTATGTAGCCATTGGTAGCGGTGCTTGAGAGGGCCAGCGARTACCCCCAGAAGTACCATTGGAAGATGCAGACAGCGTTTCCCGCTGCAACAGTCCATACCAGAGCCAAGGCAGAYTTYCGTCTGGCCAAGCCAGAGTAGAGAAAGGCTGGTTCGTTGGACGAGGAAGTAAGTCNCRAGGGCAGGGATGCATCACACGAGCCTTAACGCATACTGACCTAGTCCGGGTATCATGAAAGACACCATTGCGCCTGCAATGATGATGAAGCCCACATCGCCCCTATCGAACCTGACGACCGACATAAATAACAAGCTTCGTACATGAGAACGCTGAGCGCATCATTCTTACTGGCTTGCATCTCCTGCGAGAAAAAGACRAGAAAAGCCGCCGGTGTGAGTTGTTCTTCTCGACGTGGGAGGAAGCGGTGAGCGTACTGGCTAATACCCCTRCGTRCGATGGGATCCCTGAATCCATTGGAYCGCTAATTTCAGTGCGCCAGGGCGAGGGCGAGGNNNANNNCGACAATTTCAGCCTGGGAAGGGCGAAGAGATAGATGRGCTGAGGAAAGGGGGAAATRCTCGAGCTGGGTCTGGTGGCTTAGGTTATATTTAGARTCTCGCTAGTCCACCGCCCGAATCACGTTTTTCCAGTTTGGACCAGCCACTAGCCTGGCCATTGGTTATTCGTATCCGCAGGAGTCCTTTTCAKATATATGTGTCCTCAYGAAACCACGGATCTGAGCGCGTACCACAAGCTAAGGAGGAGGTAGTAGATAAGGAATCACAAGGAWGCGTTGTTTCCATCGTCGGCCGCGGAAGTATCCTCGATGTTGACATTTCTGCGAAGAACGCATGTGTATTTCTTCAANGATGGCTATGCCAGTCGCTACATGCCGATTCGTAAGCTACGTAAATAKATATCGTGAGCAAGRAGTAAAGAGTCCGCGAAGTRGTAAATAAGTCTAAAAAGATACATTCTATTTTGCGTCAGCCAGTGYGTGTTTCTTTTTGTCCMGGCAATAACATCAAGTCATCATCCTCGGTACGTGCAACACCTATGGGGAAGGGTTGAGTTGACGCTYGGGGGGTMTGAGTAGTMACAACTTACACTAGCATGTACGGCACAATAGATATWAGCAGGACGGCGAAGGACGCCCAAAGAATGGGGATGCCRGCACCCATCTCAACGACGATGCCCARTGGGGCCGACGCGCCYCCAACCACGAGGTCGTTGATGGAATCGGATCGGTTGAGGACAACTGTCCATATACTCGCGCCAATGAGAATGAGGATGCTCCCAATCAAAGCGAATGCGGTCGAAATGAAGAAKGTCATGCCATGTCGTATAATACCACTATAAACGAANNGTTGGGATGTTGAGGACGGTAACTCTGAGAACGAGGAAACACTCACGTAATAAAGGCCAAGCCAGCACAGATTGTGCCRAGCAAGATCATATAATAGGCCGCTCTTGTGGAGGAACCAAGGTAGGAGTCGTCTCGGAAAGTGGGCTGCCTGCCTTGGAAATTGGTGTCGAACAAGCCATCGGTAAGGGAAGARTAATTCGCTCCCATATCAGCCGTAAGGACTCTGTACGGCTCAAAACGCKCTCCGACGGTAGAGTTGGAACAAGCTCCRGCAGTTTCGTTGATGTARCCACAGAAYGAGTACATTCCGAAGAGRTAGAGTTCGCGGAGGCCAGTCCTACTCTGCAGTGGAGCAGTCGCATTMTCYGCGAACAACCCGGTGATAGGATCAAAWGTAACGTTTCGTAGAGCGTCACTAACCATATGTCAGAACGCAAAGAGTRAWGAAYYGAGTGCAACTCACTCGTAGCCTGATGTGTTCACTCTGACCTAWTCCTKAACRGTCAATMTCGGTTTCGGCCTSGAGGAGCAYCGAACTTGCCATTGARATGCCTTTCCCAACAGTCGAGGTGTTTATTTGGCCAACCTAGTTGTAAAACGAGCGCTTAGATCCACCAGGCAGCCATTTGGCAAGGAAAGAKTCATACATGARCGAAGATCAAGAGTATTAGAGACGCTAGACTTTTCGAGAAAAAAATTGTAAACATGTAAGAATGGTCCGAAATTGACAATAAACTTACGAGAGAACTGATGCAAAGCCAATACATACTTCCCCGCGCATGGTTGCTGAATGTCGTAAAGTCGCGTGAAGCTAGGGAGAAAGGAGAAGAAGGGGGACGATTCAAGGAGGAGAGGCGAGGAGCCAGCCAGCTGCGCGGGGAGATTGTAATAGTCAACGTCCAACTCGTGTTCGAAGTTCGCCAAGGCCTGCATCCCAAAGTCGCGTGTTCGGATTTAGGCCTGACTGACGTAAGCAACGCTCCCAAGCATGATTACGTCAGCAATATCTTATCACCACATTTGGGTTAAACGCTCTACTGCTTCGCGTCCCTCTCTCTTCCTCCTTCCACCTTCCTCGCTGACTCGGTACCCGACGTCCACCAACTCCAAGTCCCCTCCGAACTCTGGGATTGGATTTGCAAATGTCTAGGCAATCGCCACGACCACCGCTTCAGGTGAACCCAGCGGGTCATCCGGACACCCCATCCCTCCCCGACGATTCCGGACAGGAGCACCCCCAATCAGCCAATATGTCTGCCTCGACAGGGCGCGTCAAACGTGCAGTAGAGAAGACCGTAGACATGATTGGTGACAAGCTATCAAAGAGTGTTTCTGGAAAGCCGATACTCCCAACCTCTCCMAGTTCTCCCAGTTCTCCTTCGTCSGCGCCACCAAAACGCATCTTCAGCYTGAGCAGGAAGGGAAAGGGAAAACAGAAGTCTGACGATACTGCGGACGGTAAGCGCTGGGCTATTTAGTCGTGAAAGTTCTCGTTGAAGGATYCTTCAGTTGGAGGTGTATTATACTCTTCACCTATGAATACGCCGATCGTTTCCCGCCCTACTTCGCCCAAGCGCTCTTCCTCTACTGTTGTTCCTACAAAGTCAAMCGACGAATCCCCCTTCATTGTCCCTCCATCGCCTCCTTTGCAGCCAACAAGACCGTCCTTGTCTGCTTTCCGAGGAGACGGTTCAGTATGGTTTCCTCTCTTGAGTTAAGCAGTCAGCATGCTGACGTATGTCATAGATGCGTGCCGGGACGCAAACGCTTATTCAGGCCTTACAGGCTATCCCATGGGCTGACGATCTAGATAATGATGATGAGGTACTTAATCATCAACTACCCCCCTTGGACTCGGACAGTGATGAGGAAGCCAAGTCAGGTTTGTCCCTGATCCGTCGCCTCTACCGTTATGTCACTCACTACCTCCCAGCCGAGCCCATGGCCTCCTCCATCCATGCCATATACAGGCCACTTGCGCGCTCTAAACGCGCTGACATGTCGACCCTGTCGTCACGAAAGCGGTTGAGTCGTTCTCGTATCAGTGAAGAAGCCCCTTCAGATACGGAAAGCCCGACGGACTCTGAGGAAACGGAGGAACAGGAAGACTTCGAGCAGTCCACTCCTGAATTAACCGCTTCACCTATCCCACGTRCATTGCAGTCAACMCCGTTTCGAGGTGCTGCTGCTGCCAGACTTGCTCCGCAGCGCACAGGTAGTATGGCGACTGTCAGGTTACAACGACGAACACTCCTCGCAGAGAAGTTGAGGGAGGTATTTGAGCTGAGTGGCATCGAGGAAGTACTGGCTGGTGAGCTTTCTGAGTGTTTCACACCCCACAGTCGTTGACGCCGATACTCTTAGAAATGCCTTGCTGGCTTCTTCGTTCCGTYTGTAAGTCGCCAGTCCATCCCGCTTCAAATCTCCACTGTCTGACAGATCGACAGTGCTACAGGGATATATGTATCTTACCAACTCATACCTATGTTTCTTCGCACATATGCCTTCTCGGGGGGTTCGTGAAATATRTGCACCCGTCTGCTTAAAACTGATAGATGGTATGCAGGATCAAATCCTTAAATCAGGTTCTATGACTAAGAAGGCTCAACGAACTAAACGCTGGATCAAACATTGGTTCGTTCTGAAGAACGATGCTTTGTCGTGGTATCAGTCCTCATCTGTGAGTTGTTCACCCTTGGCTKAYTCTATCACTCTCATCTCGTTTGATAAACGGTGCTAGGATCCTTACTTTCCGCACGGCATTGCCGATCTCCGCTACGCCATCTCCTGCGAGCCTGTGAATGAACGGGAAATCAAGTTGAGAACCAACCAGAAGACTATCCTTCTTTCCACAGACTCTGTTCCAAGTCGAGACGAGTGGGTTAAGGCYATCAAGAAAGTTATCTTTAAGGCCCAGAACATGGGTGACAGCGTGAAGGTGAATAGGCCTCTCCTACCKTATAATCACACGGCTTACCTCTTGGTACAGATTGCCATTCCTTATTCGACAATCTTAGACATCGAGAAGTCTTCCGCTATGGACTTCAGCGAAACCATCGAAATCAAGGTCTATGACAAAGAAGAACAGTACTCCTTCGACTCCTACTTCTTCGCATATTTTAGTGACCTTCCAGTTGCCCTTGAACAAATTCGCGAAGCCGTTAGGGCCGCTCGTTTCCACGACGCCGACTCTCCGAAAACCGTTTTAGACACTACCTCTCGCTTTGCGCCTGATCGCACGGCGTCTTATCCCCCCGAGCCTCCTATCCAGTCTTACCCCTCTCGGTTCCGATTAACATCGCTCCTTCGACCATTCCAAGACTCGTTCTCGCTGACCCGATCATCCAGTTCTCCAGAAGTTTCGGACGACAACGAGGACTTCACTCATGTTTCAAGGCGGCCTAATTCGTCCTTCGTACCCGTATCTGGTCTCCCTCACAGCTCAGCAACATCCCCTGAAATGCATGGTGGACAATTACCATCGTCAAGCGTACCAGCTACTCCGAGTAGTGAACACACGTACCCTCCTTCCACTTCATCTTCCACCACGTTTCCTAACCAACATTCCTTGTCCAGAGAGACGACTGGAAGCCTTGCAAGTGCATGGAGCGTACCTTCGTGGTTTAGGTCTCCYCGYAAAGTCCTTGGYGTCGTATCAAGYCCCAGCTCCGCATCRGCYCTCGAAACCGTTGGCTCYACTGGAGTCAAGGAGGTCTATTCYTCYACGTCCACGCCTAGTAGCCGTCTTAGTGGCATCGCCGACATGGCCTTCAGCATCCTGCAGACACCAGATACCTCGATAGACCAGGAGACCCAAGATAAATTCAGGAGTGCTTTCGCATATGATGAGCGAGAAACACTCTTAGGATGTAAGTCATYGACTACGTYCAGTCATTTAGTAGGCCGTTMTAAATTCCTGCAGACTTCCCGGGATAYATCTACCGTTTGCTYCCTGTGTATGGGCGGCTCTATGTGTCGACCAACTATTTCTGCTTCAAGTCCAGTGGMCCGTTGGCYGTCAGAACCCGAGTAAGCCGCTGGGGTGTCTCATATTTGTTTTGAGCGCGTTTRACGAATTTTCATYCCTCAGATGGCTCTACCCATYCGTGATATCCTCTCGACGGAGAAATCGAAGGCTACCCGGTTYGGACATCATGGTCTTGTGGTTATCGTYAAAGGCCATGAAGAACTTTTCTTCGAGTTYGGGGCTGAGGACAAGCGGAATGCATTCATGGCCCTCATAGAAAAGCAAGTGGAGGACTGYCAGCGGCGACTTGCTTCYGGGGAGGTGTCGCTGCCAACGCAAGGAGAGCGAGATGCCCTCATCCTTGAAGAATTCGAAGCTCCARCGTCCAGTTCTAGTGATTGTGACCCTCGTCCACCCCCTGAAAACATGACCGATTCGTTACCCGCGGTGATGTTCACCTCCGCCTCATCCACTTTCCTTACTTTCAAACCTAAGGAGTCTCTCCATTTCACATTCCTTACCATTGGTTCACGAGGGGATGTGCAACCATACATTTCTCTCGCAAAGGGTCTCATGGCGGACGGTCACCGGGCTCGAATTGCTACGCATGGGGAATTCAAAGAATGGGTCGAATCTGTAAGTCAGATGTATTCATTCAATGGATCTGAACTAAGAAGGGGCTGCAGCATGGCATAGAGTTTGGTTACGTAGGTGGCGATCCCGCGGAGTTGATGCGCATTTGTGTAGAGAATGGCATGTTTACGGTGTCGTTCATGAAGGAGGCCGTGCATAAGGTTGGTCCTCGTTGACCTTCCCTTTTCATTCGCCAACATATTGACCATTCACATAGTTCAGGGGATGGATAGACGACCTTCTGAAGACGTCGTGGGAAGCTGCGCAGGGGACTGATGTTTTGATCGAAAGTCCAAGCGCCATGGGCGGTTACCACATCGCTGAGGCTCTCGGCATACCGTATTTCCGAGCATTCACCATGACCTGGAGTCGTACTAGGTTAGATCTCTCTCTCCATTACKGGATCCGGGCGAACTCAGCATCTGTACAGGGCATATCCGCACGCTTTCGCTGTTCCTGAGCGCAAGGTCTGTGATTAATTTGGTCGAGTTATCCCAATATGATGCTTACTTCCTTGGTCAGATGGGTGGTAGCTACAACTATATGGTATGCGGCCGGCAATTTTCTTTGTTTTTACCCAGTACAGTGCAACTAAAACATCATCTAGTCATACGTAATTTTCGATCAGGTCTTCTGGCGAGCGACTGCAGGGCAAATTAACCGATGGCGCCGCAACGTCCTCCGTTTAGAGAGCACAAATCTTGATAGGATGGAGCCCCACAAAATTCCTTTCTTGTATAATTTCAGTCCCCATGTAGTTCCACCCCCATTAGATTGGCCTGAGTGGATTCGGGTGACAGGTATCTACTTCTTCGATGTCTTTCCAACGCCTTCAATTTTTCTAACATTGACTCACAGGGTATTGGTTCCTCGATGATGCCGATGTCAGTGCGAAGAAGTGGACTGCACCCCCAGACTTGGTAGAGTTCATCGATTCTGCCCATCGACAAGGCAAGAAAGTCGTGTACATTGGTTTCGGGAGTATCGTGGTGTCAAATCCTAGGGCCATGACACAGTGTGTCATAGATGCTGTAGTGCAGAGCGGTGTCCATGCTGTTCTTTCGAAGGGATGGTCCGATCGCCTGCATGTCAAGACATCGGACGCTTCTGAACCAGAAGAACCTCTCCCCAAGTCGATATATTCTATTTCCTCCATCCCCCATGACTGGTTATTCAAACGGATTGATGCAGCCTGCCATCATGGTGGCGCGGGCACCACTGGCGCCAGTCTACGAGGTGAGTTTCCCCAGTCTGCCTTCTCCACAACCCTTGTGACATTTACCTCCTTCTAGCTGGTATTCCAACCATCATCAGACCTTTCTTTGGAGATCAATTCTTCTGGGCTGATAGGGTGGAAGCCTTGGGAGTGGGCACTGGTGTGCGAAAGCTCACAGTTGAGGCTCTTACTGAGGCTCTCCTGATGGCTACCACCGACGTCAAGCAGATAAGTCGCGCTAAACTGCTCGGAGAGAAGATTCGCTCGGTTAGTAAAAAGGTTTCTTCGTCGGAGTGACACAGTCTCACGCTCTGATCAGGAGAATGGTGTGTCCACTGCGATTGAGGCGATATACCGAGACCTCGAGTACGCGAGGTCCCTCATCAAGAGACAGGCGGCTAGCGACGCCCTTCCAGACAGCGCAATTGACAACGATGCGGACGAGTCAACCATTCACAACTACTCGTTCCCCGATAATCACTCCAACCACGACTCCAGCTCAGCTCGGGGTGCTCCAAGTGAAGACTGGAGCGTCATCTCTGATGGGGAGGATCACGACCGACGATCCTCCTTCAGCTCTTCTAGACACAGCGAAGGGAAGCCTGATCGTCACCATAAGCGTAACAGTCTCGCTGCCGCCGTCTTGTCTGTCCTACCTGACTCTTTGAACCCTGGCTCACCTCGCCGCCGCTCTCTTTCTGTGAATTCACGATCTTAATGTTTTGTCACGTTCGCGATGTATCCGTATAATGGTATTGTATATGTATCGGGCTGCCATATAATTGGCAAAGTAATTGATTGAACACCCTCCCCTCCCTCTTTCCCATTTCAATTACATTTTTATATACTCTCGTATAGACTTGCACCCTCGCTTCATCATGTAGATATAGATTTCTCATTGTAGTGTTCATCAAAGACTTGTTTGCTGAATTGACCGAAGGTTTGAGTCTCTGAGAGTTGCTGGTCGACATCGGGTTGCATGAAGAGGGCGAAGGTTTCGCGGGAGATGCTTTCAGCGTCGGCGCTCGCTCCAACTCGGACGCAGTGGGGTGTAGCACGGAGTTTACCACCAGTGGCGAGCTCGAGAGCTTCGCCGGTCTGGAAAGCTAGACAGTCAGTCGGAATGGCGACCTTGGTCAGGTCACCTCCTCGTGTCTTGATGTATAGACCAGAGGAGGGTGATGGAGAAGGAACTGTGGTCACTTGTCCGTCCGACCCTTGGCGAAGGTACATTGCCTAAATATCACACCAATGCGTCAAGCTTCAAGGCTGAATTGACCTTATGGATTGGCAAGGTACTTACAGAGCAAAGGCCGGTCAAGAGCGAATGGTCGAGGTGGAATCCACACCAGCTGTCGATGGGTTCATCTTCTTTAGGAGCAGCACCTGGTGCAGGAGGGAAATAGTGAAGGAGGCGTGCTTTGGTCGTTTGGGACGAAGATATCAACGCTGGCAAAGAAACGGATTGGTCGGAGAGGTGGGATAAGGCTTTCATGGGATCAGAGCAGTGCTTAGAGGGGGAGGGGAAGGATTGAACATACCGAAAGGCTGGCACGCAGCAGCCAATTCACCGCCAACCTTGAAGACAAATCTAAGATTGCGTAGGAGTCAGGACGTCAACCCGCCGAAGTAACGGTTTGGAAGTACCTTCCAAGATCTTTGAAGGCTTGTTCAAAGCCTTCGATTCCTTTCACGTCGGCATCAGGCCCTGATGCAATGCAAGGTGTGGAGTGAGAAAACGCAGAATTTGAATGGAGAAGAAAGCAAAACGCCGCACAGATGTTGTTACCGTAATATTCAGGATACATTGATCGTAATGTGGAGGATACGGTGGGCTTGTCCACGGTGGGGTTGGCATAGTAAGATCCTTTCAGAAGGTCTGGGCAAACGGGTTAGTACTTGCATGCATTCAATGAACTGATATGGGTAGTACCAGGTTTTCCATTCATGATTTCCTGCGCTCGGCATCAGCATATCGAAGACGTTCGAGGAACTGGATGTATGGTACCTTTCCATGAGACCATCCGAAGCTAAACGATAGCAAAAACGGAGCACGGAACTTCGTGAGTCGTTTTTGTCCCCTCCAATTCTGCACTCACCTAAATTTGCTATCTGCGTCTGCATACTTTTCCCTGACTGATTCGTCAAGTTGAGCGAAGCTGTGGGCAAGCTTGAGCAGGCGTTCTCGAYACAGTTGGTATTCGCTAGGCAAGTCTTTCACAATGATGATTCCGAGGGATTTCGGGTGAGAACCAAATGCTTCCTCTAGGTCCGATGAGGCAAAGTTCATTGAAACTATAGAGCGTTCATACCAATTGATGATCCCAGCGATAGAGGATCCGAAACTAACGTAGGATAAGAAATGGCCACGGCGCCTTCTTTGGTGTACGAAATCGTCTGAGGGCGTTTCGCGGCATGAGTAGCGAAGTTGATCGCGCTTCGAGAGATGTATCTCGCCGTCATTAAGTCAGGAAAGCTTGAACAGGATTTCTTTTGGTTTGTTCAGGAAGGAGCTATGGGGTGGAGTGGAGAAAACATTGTGGGTCGAACCACGTAAAATATTCCCCTACAAGGCCGCTCCATATGGCAAGGACTGATAGCCACATGATCGCTGAAAGTGAAACGGCGACTCTGTCTTCATTTATGTAAATATGTAAGTGGAGTTGGCTCCTCCAAGTATGTCTCTTGCACCTCGATCGTCATTCGAGGGTGCGTCGAGACGTTTACCGTCAAAGAAAAAGTCGCACGCGGACTTCGGAGCGATCGTTGCTCTCCAAGTTTACGGAACAGGCCTAAGTTCTTGCCTTTTTGCCTTTGAAGATGTACCTGGTCTAACTCATTTCCTTCAAAAGAACGTTGACCGCAAGTCGCCTTTTCCGTTGAGATTACACGTCAACTCCACAATTTACAAACAATAGAACCCAGACCACCAAACTACCATTGAAATTTGAACTCTATTGGTGAAGCTTTTGTTCCAGCCTCCATTTGGAGAATGCTTTCGGCAACGACTGTGGCCTTATACCATTTCTATGGTAGTTTTTCTGCGCCATTACCATCCTCTCGTCATAGAGGTTGGTTTCCAGCCTACGTCAAAACATGCCATGTGACTAGTATGTACTGAGTCACACGATTTGATGTGAGTGGCGGCCGCGTGCNNGAGTACATTGAGCGCTTGTCATGTTTCCGTCCTAGTTTACTCCTTGCCCATAGCCGCCTGAAATGCCTTAAGCTCGGCTTCTTCGACTGGGCTTTGACACAGTTTTATAAGCCACGAATACATCAGCCCTTTTCCTTTCTCTGACGGAAATCAAGCATCAGAACTCAGGGCGTACGTCCTGTGCTCGAAACAGACACCCCCACATGCAGACAGTTCCGCAAATGTCTAGGCTTGATTTCAATGCAGAACTGGTGAATGTGCCCAAATGCTTGGACCTCCGGTATAGTTTTGTGTCTATTCGGGCTGTGGTTTGGGTATAAAAGGGTCAGCTACTTTGCTTGACACCCCATCCCTCCAACAAATCAACTCAAATACAAACAAGAAAGATGAAGTTCAGCCTCACCACCGCACTCACCACTCTCGCTGTTGCTCTGCTGTCCAACGGCCAGAGCATATCCTGCGATGGGGCGTTCGGACCTATCGTCGAAGCGGGCTTAGGCACACCATTCGCATTCCCCATGATATGCGACGCCGCGGCGGGCGGCATCCCTCAAGTTGAGGTGTCGTTCCCACTCTTCAATGTAACGGTCACTATTGGAGCAGCGGCTTGCGGTAGTGGGGTGGCATGCAGTGTCACTTGCAATGGTGCGTCTCGTATACCTTTAGAAACGACCTCAAACTGACTCAGCCGTTTCATGGCAGATGATGAGCCTTTCAACGTTTGCGTCGCCGGGTTGCCGCCTTTGTAATACAGCGCGCGGTAAATGCTTGTGGATCAGACCCACAGAATGTATATGTTCTAATACCAGACCCAAACAGAACCGCGTGACAGGAAGTGGTTCTCAAGCCCAAGTTCAAGTCTCAGGATCTATATAGTCTCTTGTAGTCAAGTGTGTATGTTCTCAGGAGAAGCGTGTGTAGGATTTGACTACAATGAAATCGAGTGTTTCGGATGATGGAAGATGCACGAGAACCCAGCTACTTCGTGAAAACTAGACAAGGGGGTGCATCCTTAACGACAGAAAATGTATGGGAGAGGAATGACTCAACTAGATACAACATCTTCGTCTTGGACTTGATGAGCAAGACTGACTTTCTGAGCGTGCGGCGAGAATTTGCTTGATTTCCCCCATACGAGGGCATAACGGAAGTTGGCCGCGAGAGAACGATGGATCCCATTACAAACGTTCTATGAAGAAGGGCGTCAATAAGACAAGAACCAGTTTGCGTCAAACGCACAGTCTGTACCTCGATGGTTGCGCCTTTCCGAAGACAAATTGGGTCAGAAAGATCGGGATGTGCCCCTCGCTTCTTAGTATATATCTTGACTAAAGAAAGCTCGTCCCATATCCGGTCGATAAGAGCATCAATGCTCGATAAAGAAGTTGACAAGTTAGTTCAAGACGCAGCGATACGGTGCAAGTGATGGCAATCCACTCACTTCAAGTCCATCTCACAGCTGATGACAACGGAATTAGGTTCATGTGCGAGTTTATCCAGCTGTTCCAGTGATATTGCATCCACTTTGTTGTATACATCTGGTGTGAAGGGATGAGTGGCATATTCGAACCAATGTATGTTGGTGTGTTTTACAGAGACACGGCATGTATTTTCTTGTTCCAATGAGGACATCGATAAATTCATCCGTTGTGATCTGTCGAAGATCCATGTATTGTTGGAAGTAAATGGCTAAAGAGAGTTCTTACATCTTCGCGGATCATGACGTCACAGTTATGAAGTTTGTCTTGGAAGATATCAACCGTGAGGTAATCGATAACGAGAGAGTGAGATGGAAGAGACTTACAGCTCGCAAGGATAGACCTGATCGTTCGTTCGTCGGTTTTTGTGAGTTTCACCGTTGTATTAAACTCGAATCGGAGTCAATTGCGAGCCGAGGAATGGAGAATCAAAATCAGGGCGTACTGTAATCTGGGGGTACACCAGTTCAGCCAAATGTATCGCAGAAAGTTGGATGGCTAATACATACACCTCCTGTCGTTCGTCGTTTAAATACAACATCGGGCTTTGTCTTGTTGAGTCTGATGCCAACAGCGTCCAACTCGATTTCCAATAGTCTACGATGTTCATCGGACTTCGTGGCATCAAGCATGATTAGGATGAGATCGGCGGTTTTGGCAGCTGCGTTCTACAACTTCAATCATGGAAAAAGAGGAGTCATTCGGTTTTCATACTTGAGACTACTTGACGACCTCTTCCACGGCCTTGACTAGCACCCTCGACGATTCCAGGCAAATCAAGCAACTGAATACGAGCACCCTTGTATTCTATAACGCCTGGGATGGCCTAATCAAAGGAATGATGAATTAGTCGTTCTTCCTCTCGATAGAAATAGAACAGACAGTAAGAGTTGTGAATTCATATGCAGCGGACTCCGATTGTGTATGGGTAACCTTGGAAAGTAGAGTAGACTGGATTCATGTCGTGTGAGTACGCTCCGTATGGACACAAAATGAGGGAGATACGACCTTTCCGACGGAGGGGAAACCTATCAGGGCTACTCTGGCATCGCCGGATTTTTGAACATCGAAGCCTGTTCCAGCAGGACCGGATTTAGAGGTGGGCTCCAGAAGTTGAGCCCTATATCTAGCAAGTTTGGCTTTGAGTAAGCCAAGATGGTATTCCGTCGCCTAGAAGATGGACCACGGTGAGTAATACAATCTCTGCCGTGAAAAGGAAGTTTACCTTGTTCTTTTGCGCTGTTAGTAGTGCTTCAGCAGCTGACTGTGAGAATAGACTTGATGCTTACTCCTCGCCATCTCCTCTGGACATGGCACAGTTGCAGTCAGATTGTACCATGGCAATTGGACGTGCAATGGTGAACACACCCTCAATCTCTTTGATCTGAGAGAAACACGTCTAAAATGTAGTCATGTGAGATCGAGGCGTAGGCTACCCACTTTTTCCAATACACCCATGGCTGCGATACACTGTCGTGCGAGTTGTTGAAGTTGTCGAAGGTGCAAAGTATGGGCGCTTGTTTGCTGATACTTGATGAGATAGGCCGAGATGACCGAGCACTTCTCTCCTACGACCCCAATGCCGTCGCGCGGGGGGCTCGAGATGCGGCGACACACGCCAACGCTCTACCCACATCCGGAACATGATCATACTGATGATGACGATGGCTGGGATCTTCAGGCATCAAGACACGCCTCAACTTCAACATCTCTTCCTCGGTCTTATAAGTCACGCGGCAAACCCACCACCTCACCCAACCCAAGTATTCCTCACCAGTTGTCTATGAAAGGGGGATCAACGTATCTTGCGACCCCTCACAACACAAAGTACCCCGATGTCTACTCCCAGTTTGTAAAACGCTATCGTTCAACAGAGAATGGCCTCGAGGACGACCCCCGCGATGATCCAGACAGCCACTACTATGATCGTGGCTTGGGACAGCTGCAGGACATGGGGGACAATAGCGATGATGGGGAGGACATTATTCCTCCGGATGCCGCTGCTGTCGCTCTCGCCTTAGATCCGGGAGCAAATCCAGTCGCAGTTGACCGCGAACGTTTGGAGTGGCAGGTCATGCTAGCTTCTGTCCTCGAAGGTGACGTTATGAAATCCGAGAAGACGCGTATCTCTATTGCTCTTGAGCGGACTAAGGACGAGC
The DNA here is from genome assembly GCA_029747585.1 of Pleurotus djamor. Classification (NCBI taxonomy): domain Eukaryota; kingdom Fungi; phylum Basidiomycota; class Agaricomycetes; order Agaricales; family Pleurotaceae; genus Pleurotus; species Pleurotus djamor. The sequence continues at coordinate 116,174 of JAPEVF010000039.1, forward strand.
AGAACGACAAGTCGCACATCTGGTTAGGTATTCGTGCAAAGCTACATGGTCGCACGGACGAGGACGAACGGAAATATCTGGAGGACCGTCGGATGCGCGTGTGTGATCCCCTTGTCGAGGATCTGAATAATTTTCGTGTACAACCAACGGACGAGAATGTCACTACAAATGCCCTACGTCAAGTTCACTCCATGCTCCATCGCCTTGATGTTGCTCACTCTTTGTATCCCACACAGAAGGCCTTTTTCGCAGACATCCTTGCGGCAGATACGCCGGCATTTCAAGCACGCTGTGACACGCTCGAAACTTGGTCAACTGTCGTCATTACCCTGCGGCGTCATATCAATCTCTTGAAGCGTTGGACAGGCAGTGAGACCTTGAGCGTAACCCAGCCGAACACAAGTCTTGAAGTCCCCATTGTAAAACGTGGCCCCTTGGACGTTGCAGACGGGACCAGCTTTGTCGAAAGGGTATTGAAGGAGGAGATCATGCAGAGAATCTTCGAGAAAGGCTTCTTGACCACCGTCCACGCTTTCATCGGCGCTGCACGAGATGCTCAGGTCAACTTGGCGGATTTGTTCAAGCAGATGGGTCTGCCGACGTTTGAAACCGAGTTGGTTCCTCTGATATCATTCCCTACCAAACTTGCACAAGCTGCCCTACGCGTCCGCCTGGAGTACATACAGAAAGTTAARGATCCGGAGATCCTTATCATCGACCAAATGATCGAAGATCTCAAGCTGGGTATTGGTGTCGCTTGCACGATGAAGAGACAGTATGAAGCATTCCTTGCGCCTGATCCTCTCGGGCGATGGAAGCTTCCCCAGTGTATCAGCGAAGACTACGAGGAAACCATCTTGGAGGCACTACATTGGTTCTTCAAGCTGATACATTGGAAACTAAAATCAGGGACGAAGGCCATCTATTTCAAGGAGACCGATGTTTTGGAATCTCAGTGGGCCACTTTCAATGACGTCAGTCTGACAACCGTTCACGGCTCTCGCGTTGTGGCCGAGCAACTTTGGTACGCAGTTCTCCTGCCTGGAGCTGATATTTACTGACATATTTCGTAGTGCCCTTACGAACAAGCTCATGGTTCGAGTAACCAATTTCTTCGAGACACAAGTACGCGTTCCTCAAGCCGTGAAACCCGTCAATGGAAACGTCAAGTCTGCCTTGATTCCTGCTCAATTGGGTAGCCGAAAAATGACTCAAGACCAAATGGTTACTTGGTACGGGAAAATCTTGGACGGGGTCCGACTACGTTACAGGAAACTGCAACGTTTCGCTCGGTCAGTCGATTCTATTTTTCGTTACGCGTAGCCCCTAACAACACTTTAGTATCCTCACCCAGCGTTTTACAAACTCTGCTGAGTATAATCTGGAAGAAGCCACTCTCAACCAGTTCATCGCAACACTCGTTGACACAGATCATGTCCTCATCCTGACACAAACGTACGAGGAGGACGGGATCTACGTCGTCGTACCGCGCGCCTGCCTTGATCGACCGGATTGCATCAGACGACTCATCTTGGAAGCCTTCCACGTCGACGAAGAACATACGCTTGATGGCCAGAAGATAGTCAATGCAAGTGACCAGATTTCTGAAGACGGCGAATACGACATGGATGATATCCTCTACGTTCTCCTCCTCTCCCCCTGCTCCCATTTCGTTTGGACCGGACACGTTCATTTGATGCACATACCCAAATATGACCTGGAGTTGAAGGAGAGTCGCATCCGCTTAATAGCGGATGGTCCACAACACAAGTTAGCCCTGGCGAAAGATACCTTTATGGACTTGTTTGAACCTTTGGAAGACGGCGTTGATGACGACGATGGCTCATCACACAGTGATGAAATTCATGACATGAATCCACCAGCGTGCTTGATAGAGCAACAAGCGCATCTCCCTTCCGTCAACCGCGAACTCCGCAAGATTTACCGTGTCACCAACCGCTTGGCGGAATCCATCGTTGACTCCGTTCACCATGTTCGAAGCTCTCTTCGGGAAACAGCTCTCACACCAAGTAGCCAAGAGCTCATGGAGAACTGGTATACATTCGCTTCTGACCACGGCCAACAAGCTCAGAAGTATATGGAACGTGGGGCGTTCCAGAAATTCCAGCGGCTGCTCATTAAATTGGCTATCTCATGGGTCTCATTCATTTGCGACGATTGCGACCCTTCGGATCGCAAGACTTTCAGGTGGGCTGTGATGGCACTGGAGTTCATTCATCAAAGAACGAAGCGGCACAACATCCTTGCGCTGCCTGACGAGCAATTTCAACTACTTCGTAACAAGATCGCTACGTGTATGGGTCTTCTTGTGGGGCACTTTGACGTCTTGGGAGCGAAGCAAGCACTCGAGGTCGAACGAAACAAGGAGAAGGAAGAAGCTCTACGACAGGAGGCTGCGGATACCGCTGCGAGGTTAGCGCTAATGGACGTAAGGATGGAAGAGGTGGACGAATTCGACCCCTTTGGCGATCTCGATAATATATACGCTTATGAAGACGCCGATACACTGGCTTACTGGGAATCGTTTTCGTCTGCCATCAGCGAGGTGGAGGCGGAGCGGCAGCATGTTGTTTCCCAGCACCATCTACTCGGTCGTGTGCTCGATGATGACAAGCCGGAGGATCGATCGCTGGTGTTCCTGGCCAACTCAACAGCGAATATCCCGATACGTTGGCAGCAAGGCAGGTTCATCGGTGCCGGCGCGTTTGGTTCCGTATATCTTGCTGTCAACTTGGATTCAGGTTCTCTCATGGCTGTCAAAGAGATCAAATTCCAGGAGCTGTCTGGATTACCAAACCTGTATCAGCAAATTTTGGACGAGCTGAACGTCATGGAAATGTTACATCATCCCAACGTCGTGGAATATTACGGCATCGAAGTGCATCGGGACAAGGTATACATCTTCGAAGAGTACTGCCAGGGAGGTAGTCTGGCAAGTCTACTCGAGCATGGAAGGATCGAAGACGAAGGTATAATTCAAGTTTACACCATGCAGATGCTCGAAGGCCTTGCCTACCTTCACTCTCAAAATATCGTCCACAGGGACATCAAACCGGACAGTAGGCGAAAACCATCATTCTTCTGTACGAAATACTAAAATACCCTGGGACAGATATCTTGCTAGACCATATGGGTGTCATCAAATTGGTGGACTTCGGCGCTGCTAAAATTCTTGCTAAAAACCAGCGTTCGATGCAGCGTTCCCGTCGTGTGTCCGCTGATAACGCTTCCCCGGGCACCTCATTGGGTGTTGCGGGTCTGGGTCTCGGAATGAACAGTCTTACCGGAACGCCAATGTACATGTCCCCTGAGATCATCAAGAACGATAACAGGGGACGACGTGGGGCGATGGATATCTGGTCTCTTGGTTGTGTCGTCCTTGAGTTTGCTACAGGCAAGAAACCATGGAGTAACCTTGACAACGAATGGTGAGTCAAGCTCCAGGTTGTGTTTTTTCTGCGGTGAAGTTTTACCGCCACACCTAGGGCGATTATGTTCCACATTGGCGTGGCCACTCAACATCCACCTTTACCGGAGCCGGGTCAGTTGAGCAATATGGGCATAGATTTCATCAAACAATGCCTGACCATCGATCCGATGCGCCGACCGAGTGCTAGAGAGCTGATGGAGCACCCATGGATGCTCGAGTTCCGTGAAGCTCTTCGACGCTATGAAGAGGACACCCTTTCAAACAGCTCGACGAGCGTCAGTACTTCTGAAACGGCATTCGGAACAGCGTCTGTTGCACGTCAAGCTGCGCATTTGCAGGAGATGGAAGTAGAAGAAATTCGACAAAAGACTCCGTCGATTACGCCGACTGAAGAGTGAAATCGATCATAATACTTACGATAACAAGGCATACCATCTTTTTGATTTGGAGGACCATTTACCGCATCGAAACTAACAACAATTACAATCCCATGACCATCGTTGATACCTTTACACACGCAGGGCTCGGAATATAATAACTTGCACATGAGGAACGCCTCCGTCGTCTGTGCGCCCTTTCCGTGACTCCACTATCCCGGTCTAGGTAGGCTAACATCGTTCCAATGCATCTGTGCGCACACAGTAGCGCCACCACGTGTGGGTAATTGTTGTTGTTTCAATACGTTTTCCTGAGTTTTCAACGGGACTATAATTCCCCTTGTCCTCTTCTCTCACAGCCTCTTTGATTTGAAGACCACAATCGACGGGGTGCAACTCTCGGTTGCTATCATTATTACGACAACGGGGTCTAGCTTTGAGGCTAGCTTTACACGTGTAAATTGATGCATCTGACCTTCTCACCACTCTCGCGCGTTCTTAGCAGGCGAAAAAAGGCTATGTGATTCAAGTGCTTCGGTAGGATAGGAAAAAAAGGTTTGGGGATTTTTTACGCGCCCTTATTCGACCTGTCTCACGTCTCCCGACCTTATTAGTCGCTCCCAGTCATTCTCAAGTCATTCTGTAACACGAAACTCACAGGAATTGAGCCCGGCCGGGATCTAATTCTCTCCTCCGAGATTGCTGTCGACTTGAAGAAAAATCGCATTCCGTAACTGGCTACCATTTACCAATCGGGAATTTATCTATTTGAAGGCGAGCGGTTTACACATCTAACAAGCACAAAGCTTCCGCGACCGGTCCTGGAAAGCTTCCCAGCAAAACTATATTAAGCCCTACCGAGTTTCTCGCGACTCATTCTACCCACACTGTACCATCCCCCAGCGATACCCCGATGCCTTCGTCTCTCTCGACAAATACGGCCAACGACGATTTGGCTTTCATATTCCTTGGGACGGGGACGTCGTCGAGTCTCCCTCACATCGAGTGCTTGACCGCGGCACCTGAGGACACCCCTTGCCGAACGTGTACGTCTACGCTTACGCCAGAAGGCAAAAGAAACATACGGCGGAATACTAGTGGAGTGGCCCGAGTTAGGGGCAGAGATGGGAATCTAGTGTGAGTGCCGATCTCTCCTCTTTTCCCTCCAGGTTTCTCACCTTCGATACGCTGTGTCGTAGGACTATTGTCATTGATGTTGGGAAGAACTTTCAAGCTGCTTCTCTGGAGTGGTTTCCGAAGCACGGCTTGCGCAAGATAGATGCTGTGTTGATCACGCATGCGCATGCAGACGGTAACGTCAATTCATTTCGCGTACTAGAACGATAGAGCTAAGTTCCGTTTCTTGGGGGGTAGCTATGAATGGATTAGACGATTTACGAGGTAGGTCACCTGCACCCTTGTCTCCTCTGCTTCATTTACCAAGACGTTCCTGCTAGGCTGGACCTTGAATTGTCATATACAACCACATATTGACGTGTATGTGTCGCAAGCCACCTTTGGTGAAGTCCAGCGATCGTTCCCATACCTTGTGATGAAGGAGTTTGCCTCTGGCGGAGGTGATGTGAGCACCAATCTCCTCGTGAAATAGTGACGATCCTTGACCTTCCTTCCAGGTTCCGGAGTTTAAATGGCACATTATCACTGACAAAGTGCCGTTCGAAATCCAAGATACGGGGATCTTCATCACTCCCTTTTCAGGTGCGTCATTGGCTTGAATGAGGATCCTTACCCTGACCTCCTGTCAGTGCACCATGGTCGGCTATTCTCATCGAATCCACCTCCCGCTTATCTTCCAACTCCGAATGCAACTATGCCATCAACCCCTTCTGCCACATCACCTTCAACGCCAATCCTGCCTTCGAAAGCACTACCTTCCCCTCAGTCTGAGAACGGAAGTATTCCCAAGTCTCCGACGGCAACCAAAATTCAACCGTACTTGTGTTTCGGATTCAAAATACAAGATGCCCTAGTGTATCTCTCTGACGTTTCCTACGTCCCAGACGACGTATGGCCGATCATCCAGGGGGGCAAGGGCAACTCCCCTCTTCCTGTCTGTGTGCTCGATTGTTTGCGACTCCAGCCTCATACGTCACATCTAGGGCTGGCGGACTCTGTTCTGGTGGCTGAGAGAATTGGTGCATGCAGAACGTATTTGACAGGATTTGGACATGAGGTTTCCCATGAAGAATACATGACAATCACCGGGTACGTGGGGGCAACAGAGGCAGAGAAAAAGAAGGTGATGCGGAGCAACCTTAGCGAGGTTGAGAAGCAGGGCATCAGCTTGGTAGAGGGACGGCAGCCCATATGGGTACGACCGGCGCACGACGGACTCAAGGTGACGATCACGAACGGTGGCCAGACGGTGGACTCGAGTTACTGAAGGGGTCTGGATTGCAATAGAAGTACATTATCAGCCGTGTAATAATCCGTATCATAAAAAGTTTTTTGCTCGTATAGGAGTCCTGGAAGTAAGCGCACGGCCCAGCCAAGGTCTGGAGCTGGGAGAATTTCCTTTCTGAGTAAGCCTTCATATAACAGAGGTTGCCTTCGCGTGACTCTTTCCGTCTCTCTTACCCCACATTTCCTCTCCCACACATCTCACCTCTCTTTCGTCCACACCACCGTCTGTAAATTCATCAAAATTAATCTTTGCACCGTTCAACCCGACAGCCGGGATCGTTGGCCATGAAGATCTTTTCTCAGTCCTTCCTGTACGAGTGAGTGCATCCAGGACACCCAAGTAGATGGCTCTGGCTGAACAGAGCTGTAGTGATCCCTGGCCAATCGTCTCACTTGCGTTTTTCTTGCGGTATCCAAATCCTTACGCCGCGCACGTCATCTCTTGCGACGTAGTTTCGAGAGATTTGACGCCTTCCGGGACACTCCTGACGACAAGACTCATTTTGAAGCAAGGAAGTCTTCCACGATGGGCGCCCAAGGGCATGATATCGCGAGCAGAGTCTTGGGTGATTGAGGAGAGCGAGGTGGACCCGTTTGGGCAGGTGGTCAGGTGCAAAACCAAAAACCTTGACCATGTTAAGGTCATGAAAGTCGAGGAACACGTCCAGTTTCGCCCGACTTCGGATGGGTAAGTCTTCGCAGACAGCTTTTCCATCATTTTAAGCTGACTGTGCCTCAGAAATACACTTCAGACCACGGAGGCCCGTATCGTCTCTGGTTTCGGATGGGGACTTACTAAACGGATTGAGACCCATGGACTAAGCCGTTTTAAGGCTAACGTTCAGAGGGTGAGTTGGACTCGTTCCCTATATCTCTCTCATTTCTCATTACTCACATTGAGGATAGTCTCGAGAGGGCGTCTCGCTCGTCCTCAACCTCCTGCGGCAGTCCCGTCTACAGCCGATGACCCTGGGCGACGGAGGAGGCGATTCTTCCCTGCCGCAAGCGCACCTTGAGCGGGAGGCATCCCCGAACCAGCCTGACAATTCTGAGCAAAGTCCTCCCCCCCGTGGGGCTTTGGCCAAGAATAAAACATTGGTTCCGACCATCATGAGGCCGTCCATGTGTACCCCTTGCTTCCTTCTTTGTTCAAAACTTTCGCGTCTCTGATCCACGTTTTTACCGGTCGCTTTTTTGCATCCACCCCACTCCCATCGCTTGAACATTATTTACTTGTTATTACCCTAGTCTGTTCATCACTCAAGTACTCAGTACCTTGTATTTGTATCATTACGTTGTCAATTGATGACCTCTTGAACCAAACTCATTGCATGACGCGGTAGCCGAGCGCGTGAGATTCCATTGTCGTATAATGACTTCTCACTTCTGTTGACTTGGAATTCCTGAAAATCTATGCTCAACACTCTCACCCTTGCTCGTATATTCCAAGACCTTCGTTCTTCCAAGAAGTAGCTCGCTAACGGCATCGAGGAAGCAACATGTACTTTCCAACCTCTGCTGCCAGCCAACTTTCGACCGTTCCTGCACTCCCAAATATACCCCCAGAACCGCTTATCTTTCTAGCACCTAGTCCGAGGAAAGCTCTTTTTGGCACTCTATCACGGATCGGCTTGACTGTTTGGCGCGTTCGTGTATGTCTCCAGTGTACAAGTCTGCATAGATGCCTATTCAAGCTCATTGTCTGTGCTCGACTAGCCTTCCGCGGTGTTAGCATTCTTGGCGAGGACGCCTTCATCAATCATTGACCATGGGGAGAATGTAGCGTGCTATTGGTCTCCTGATGCGAGTCGAATTGTCATCCAGGTGTGTTGTTGTATAGCTCTTCGACTCTGGACACCGCTGATACCTGTGTAGACCACAGATTCATACCTTGTTCTCGTCGCTGTCGAGTATAAACCATCAGAGGCCGTCTATCAGTCTACATCATTGTCGGCAAGTGCTCAGCGAACCTTCTTGGAAGGACCTGGAGAAGGTCTTCCGCTTCAAGCCATCTCTCTCCACTTCGAAGGTGTAATCCATATCAACGGTGATTTACTCAGGTGCGTACATCGTTCAAGGCTGGAACAGACGTAGTGACGGTGCTGATATATGCTACCTAGCGTCTCACCGCGGAAACACTACGTTGTGTTCTCGACTAGCAATCCACCTGCGGTGCAACGTATACCTTGGCCGAGACACGAAGACGACGACCCAGAACGACCTACACCGCGTCAGCTCTCTCAGCATGACACATGGGTCATCAGCGATCAAGCTTTTCCATGGCTAGTTAACCCCGATGGTGAGCACCTCATATGTTTGATATATGCGCATCTATGAAAGTTTATCCCTAGTATCTATCACTAGAGTTATATACTCTAGACCCAGTGGCATCGAGGCTTGGATAACATCGGATGGAAAGGCATACCTGGCCCGCCTACATGAACAATCCCTTGGTTCGGAGACAACAACGAGTGCTTCGGACCTAGGTAACGGGGAAGGTGGAAGCGAGGTGAGCTTATTCCGCCTATCTCATTGCATTGGTAGTTCAAGTCTACATAGCATCATCGTCGAAGGACCTCAATATCCTCCACTGATAGCACTGGCGCTCAGATGGGGTGGCAGGGAACATGCATACATGACTTCGAGATACCCAAGCGAATACAGAAGCGCCGTCTCATTGATCCTGACGAAGATGGTGACCATCCATTTGAGAAGTATGACGATCCGAGGCATGCTGTCGCTGTGGCCATTAATGCAACATTTTCATTGATTGCAATCGGGACTCTTGGGTGAGTCTTTTGTTGTTCGTTTCTTCGGCGTAGTGATTCATTGGAGCGTAAAGCGGAGCTTTACTGTATACGAGTTTCCAATCACAAGATGGGGATGAGCCAGTGTCTACGAGCATATCAATACCTAACTACGGCAAACAAACTGGTGCAGTCCGAGCACTCGAGTGGAGTTCTGATGGGTATGTTCTCGCTGTTGGCTGGGAGAAGGGTTGGGGCATCTTTAGCGTTGGTGGTCGTTGTCTTGCGCATGGGTTTGGTGTCGACGATGTGGATGAGGCTAAGTGAGTTGTAGCCCATGATCACGATAGATAATTGAACAAGCTCATACTTCATTCCAGATTCCAGGACACGTTCATGGACGGTGTCTCGCATTTGGTATTTCTCTTTCATCGACGCGTTCATCCCAGCCTGGCTCATCCATCTAATAGTTCTGGACGCAAGGGAACTTTGAGTTGATGATGCTGGCTCACTCAACGCCGAAAAGTAAGYTCGTTGTGCGTATACTCAATCAACTCGATNCCTGATCTAGTGAAGAGRTCGAMGGCCAGATTTTTGTGATTCCATTTGCGAAGAGTGCCACCACTGGGCAACAGTCACCTGTATGTAAGAAGGAATGTATGTCTGTTAAAGAAAGCTTATGTTGGATAGGACAATACCCGATATGCATTCCTCCAGCTAGACGACCGTGYCCTTGTATATCGAGGTGCCGACCAGCCAGATATGAGTGTTATCAACCCCGAGTCAGATGTATGGCAACATATCAAAGTACGTACCTTTGACAATCCACAAGTCTGGGTCTGAAATCGTTTTTAGATCCCTCAGAGTTATCTAGCAGCAAACCGACCGATACGTTATTCCGCTTTGAGTAGCGATGGCCGGCTCATTGCAGTTGCTGGGCGACGCGGCCTCGTCCACTACAGTTCGTCGTCTGGAAGATGGAAAACCTATACCGATGTAATGCAAGAGCAAGCCTTTGTTGTGAGAGGCGGAYTGCTATGGTTCCATCATGTCTTGATTGCTGCTGTCGAAGTCGCCTCGTCCTTTCAGGTACTTCCTATCTCATCATCCATGGCTCAGTCTCATCCCTTTTGATCAGATCCGACTGTACTCAAGAGACCTTGATCTGAGCAATCAAAACATCCTCCATAGAGAATCTCTCCCATCCCCTGTTGTCATCCTGTCCTTGGTCGATAACTCACTGCTGGTTTACTGTGCCGACAACACACTCATCCATTATCTCATTGTTCCGACGGCCGAGACTATAAAACTCCACCTTTGCGGGAGCATCACCTTCACTGGGGTCATTGCAGTGCCTAGTGCCGTACGAATGCTCAGCTGGATGATACCAGCCGCCCAGAAACGTAAGTACGTGTGCGCAATATTTAGCAGRCAGCCGTAAACATGTTCTTCAGAGCTGGGAGAYCCTGCGCTGGATCTTTCGGTAGCGACCGTCCTTATGATGGTTGGCGGACAACTTGTGCTTTTACGACCAAGGAAGGTGAGGAATTCGCTTTAGCTTTCTCGACAGTGCCTTATAATCGTGCCGGTTCCAGAATGCCGACCATGAAGTYAAATATGATATGCAAATATTCGCGGATCGTATAGAATTTTGCTGGACGCATCTTCGTGGCATAGGCGCTTTGGAAAACTCGCTGTGGGGCTATGACGGTCAAGGGATGAGAGTTTGGCTCAATGCATTGTCTATTGATTCSACGAATGYCAGTGAYCCCAGTGACGTCCAGATGAGTGTCAAGGAGAGCATGAATATACCGTTGGACTTCTATCCWYTRTGTRCGTGTTGYSARTCATATACWTNTCNTTSGNCTYAYGCYYGTCACAGCCGTYCTKATGGACAAGGGCATYGTCATYGGYGCAGAGAACGAGGTMGCCACAAGRTCCAACCTACCGTTTGTCATGTTTCGCCATGCGACAAGYGTACGTTTACTCTTAATACTATCTGTGCTTCCATCTTATCCCATTACCAACANNGTCGCATCTRTTCCTTCACCATATYTTGCTTTATTTCCTCGAGGGTCGCAGTCTYAARGAAGCCGTAAATTTTGCTTCCCAATACCAAAACYTGGTWTTCTTCGCCCATGCTCTAGAAATATTGCTCCATACCGTTGTTGAAGCCGAGGCATCTGGCGATACCGGAGAAGAGGTCGCTGAATATTCCCCGGATACAGTTCTGCCGTTAGTCATCGAATTTCTGGACCATTTTGATGATTCCTTGGAGGTAGTTGTTGGTTGTGCTCGAAAGACAGAAGTCAACAGGTGGAGGCGTCTGTTTCATTTCGTTGGAAAACCCAAAGCCCTATTCGAAGTGAGTTCCTCCCTTTCCTTTCTCGCTGTCTTGCTCACACACAAGTAGACATGTCTCGAATCTCAACGGTTGAAAACCGCTGGGTCATATCTCTTGGTCCTGCATAACCTTGAGCCACAGGATGAACATAGCGGCGACGCTATCCGCCTCCTCAAGCGGGCAGTACAACAAGAGGATTGGCAACTATGTGGGGAGATATTGCGCTTTTTGCATTCCATTGATGATACTGGAAATGCTCTGAGAAATGCACTATCGGAAGCTGATATCGTTAAGATTACAAATGGGTCGATAGATACTTCTCGATCTATTTCTAACGGTGCTGGGATATAGAGCCAGGATATAGACAGGTTCGATTCACTTGACTTTCGCCGGTCCGTATTGCGGTGATCATGCCTTAGGAATGAAGGAAATCAACGCATACCTACAACWTCGTCAGGTACCCACTTGGGAGAAANCAGAACRGGGAACACACCTCCCATCAACCCTCCATTTCTCACCACTCTTGTCCAAGTGGTCGGCCGTAGCCTTATCCACGCCGACAACCACATCTGCTTTGTTTGTTCTGAGGCTAAGCAATGGAAATGCGCCCGCAAGGGGACCTACACACAACGTAAGTTAGGYSACGACAATATATTTNRTATTGTGRGGGTRACGCACCAACGGCCTCTTCGAACGGTGTGTCGGCGGGCCATTTGACATCTCCTGTGAGCCTGAAATGCACGAGTYACTCTAATWCAATCATACAACAAAANAATCCGACGCACTTGCGGTAGCTAGGAAAGGAAGGAACAANGTCAATAGCGGTTAGGGATAGGAAGGAGCAACACACTTTAGATCGCCCTGTCAACCNCGGTAAGAAAAATTTCTGTAAAAATATTACTAGCTTGAAATTTTGAAATCACCTTGAAGACCACCAAGCCACTTTCCGACAGCGAGGTCGCGAGGGATGYATCCAACGTCTTCATGTCCCAATAGGGGTAAGGRGAGGTCCAGAACTCTCCCAAKGMGGAATCCTTTGAACCTCCCAATGGTGTACCGAGCGGAACGGAGAGCTTGAAGGTRCCGTCGTCGATRTATTTCTTCCACCTAGAGACCATGTGTACYAAGTTCGTAGAGTCAGTGCTAGAGCCATCGTCTTGAGCAAAGAAGGATGGCTCCAGCAAWGAGGATATGGTCAAGGAGAAATCGGGAGGTGTGACGTCCGAAACAAACCAGGGGATCAGTTTAGGACTAATGAGCAGTTGAGATGGCGAGCCATGGAGCTTTTCGATACGTACTGAAAGACGACCGAAGATACGTAAGGCGTGTGTGTAACCAAGAAATCCGCGAAGACCAGATCAGTGAATAGCTACCAGATGAATTTGCTTTGCTTTCATCATCTAGACCAGAGACGTATCACGCACCTCAAAACCAGCTGTCAGGGATTGTCATAACGATTCGCGAASAGCAGTGTGAGATACYGATCATACCRTTATCCAGAACGAAGTCRACGCGGTCACGCTTCAGYGATTGCAACTGCTTCCATGCCGCCTCTTGATCATCTTTCAAGATAAACGCCTTGCGGGCATCTTGGGCATCTTTCCCTACAGCCTGTAGATGTTGTATATCTGAMGGTGATAGATGCGTTAACAGAGATAGATCCTGYAYCACAGGCATTGAGYACGCTGAGAGCTGGACCGSTAGAACGAGACGGYACCGTYGCRTTCCCCCTGTTTATTCGTCAGMAKTAACCCCTAMRYWTTAGGRTCCCCCTTACCATAAACACATCTGAATCATTTCCTTGAAGAGGACCCCAASCTTTGACGGGTCAGACTCRAATGCACTACTYTCATCTTCGAGTTCCTTCATAGTMGCAGCGAKCTCTTTRGGTAGGTRAGKATTTTTCCAGAYGAAATAASGAGAACAGTCGTAGATCRGTACGCACGAAGGATGGCAACTTTACTRTGTTTRAACATGTCCATCTTCTGAGATAGAAAYGGGTCAAAGKTACRCCAATTACTGGTCTGGGAGAAGTAGGACCGCAGGAGTCGATAWCTAGCCGTCGGAGGTAAAGAGGCTRAGCATTAGATRGCAAATGCAGACCAMGCAGAAACAAGAAACACAGACAGATAGCATCTGTGCGTCGAAATGGGTTAGATATCAGGAAGTAAGCTTACGCATCAAGCAAGAGCCTACTCTGCAAAGAGCCAGGGAGCTGTAAACCAAGTATTCTTGCCTTTCTTCTCTAACTCCGCCAACTCGTCGTTGTAGACCTGAACAAGAGGTTCTCCGTCCTCTGGTATCGACCTAGAACAAATATARTACTCAGTAAGTTGTATCGGTATAGGCCATTTTCTTTTGGATCTGACTCTAGAGGGTGATCCCGTCCCATATGATACTTTAACTTGCTAATCTTCTCGATGATACCYTTCGCTTCATCGATTTTACCTTGCAGTTTAGCTGAAGCCTCCGGGTCCGTGTGGCGCTGCACCTCGAGTGTGTAGTCATGATTAAGACGACAGAGCCTATCAATGATACCAGTGATAATGACAGGCCATCGTTTGATGACAGTCTCGTATCTGAACGCGAGGTTGATGTCAACTAAGGCATCGATCACTAGAAAATCCGAAGAGATGCTCACGAGAAGCTAGAACAAACCTCGATTATAAGTTCCTTTGCGCAACAGTCGTTGGTATACTGGTGCTCACCCGGTCTTATCGGTAGGATCGTGAGGGGGAAAGGGACTCTGGAACATCGCGGTGATCGTAAGGAACCAGGGAGTAGTTCTAAAAGTAGCAGCCGGCTGTGCGCTGCACAACGAGTGACACAATAATTTCATATTCCCGTAACTCTTCGTATACTCTTCATCATCGGTCGTCGTCCAAAAGGCGGTCCAATCAAGTAAGACATATAGAAAGGGNAAAAANGATTATACAACTAGATACTCCAAAGAGATAAAAATTCAATGTTGTCAACAACAGGGTGGTGGACAAAAACAATTCAGCCGCAAGGGCTGAAAGGAGAAGGGAAAGATACTCGAAATCGTCGCTAAATCAAACCACTAGAAAGCGTCCATTTACTCGATGATCCAACGCTGCTTCCTGCCATTCCTATCGGAATTCGCCGAGTTGCTGCTTGATTGGCTGAGGTTGCGCTCCAATGAATAGTATTGAAGGGTCGTAGGGCTCGAGAGAATAGTGGAGTTCGCCTTCATTGGGGCAACGCCCTCACCACGAACAGACATACGATCGCTGTCGAGTGAAGATGCACGTGATGGTTGCCTTGTATGCACAGCAGTGGGGTAGGCCACCGAAGACATGGATGAAGCGGTCTCGAACGGCTCAGAAGATGTATCAGAGAAGCGAGGACCCATCCTGGTCCGACCAGCATAGGCCGGCGGGAACATTTGACTAGGCACGGGGACCTGTTCACCTTGGCCGAATGTGACAGACCACGTAGGAATTGGCTCTTTGTTTGAGGGGAACTCAACCTTCTCCACATCACCGTCGTATCCACCTGGACGGATGGGAACAAAGTCGTCGCCAGGCAGTGGCTCTCGGGTGTTAACTGCGATCAACAACATAGGTTAGATCAACATCAAACACGGGAGACCACAGGTAAATTACTCACGGTAACGCGGGAGACCTTTTCCAAAGTTGCAACGACACACGATGCCCAATATGAAAGTGGATAGGGTAAGCACCACTGAGGCGATGGCCATCATGCTGAAGAAGCGCCAGGTAACAAAGGTCCAACGGAACGAATCAGACATGAACATGACACCCCATCCCGCCATGTACATGACTGTCATCGCGAGGAAAATGAGCATGGGGATACGGAGTTCTCGGCGAACGGAGAACCAGCCCTAGAGTCAAAGGGATCAGATCGAGTCGCCATGTCAAGGGATGGGAGAATATACCAAAACAAGCCATGGGAGGATGAGCTATTCAGGCGTCGACGTGAGTAAAATGAGCCAATAATAAGAGTCTAGACCACATACGATCAATGTGATGATGAACAAGATCTCGTACAGCTTCTTGTGCGCAGCCAATCGGCCAATGACACCATTGAAAAGTTGGTCAATCCAGAGAGCAACGGTGACAACCATGAAGAACACTGAAAGTTGGATAGCAATGGACAGTGATAGAACAAACTTGTAGACGCGGTTGATGGTGAGTGAGGCACCAACGCGTTTGAAAGTTTGCCATCCAAAGAGCTGGGCAAGACGTGATGAGTGGTGAGAAGATAGGAAATTCGGGGGCATGTACCTTGATGAGTCTCCAGGTGAGGAATATTGAGAGGAAGAGGGCAACTACATTCAGGACGAGACAAGGGATTTCGGCGTTTTGGCGCTCCTCCCAATAATTAGGGAGAAGTTGGACGTTGTTGCAGGTTCCCCGAGTGACGAGTTCGTTGAAATTGGCACGGAAATCTGCAGTATGCCAGATTTGGAATGATGCCCAACCAGTGGCCAAAACGTGTGTAAGGAGCGACGCAATACTAAGATGACTTGAGCCCAACAATCCAAAAATCGGTGGAAACCAAGGGCTTACATGTGTGGAATGGACTCGTTCAAGAGCTGAACCAACATGTGAGTACCATGTTCAATCTCAAGGTCGAAGAGTGAGGACATACAGCGACAATCGACATTCCCAAAACCCAGAATTGGAAGGCGATGAATACTATGTCTTCACGCTTGGTGTTATTGAGACTGGAAATTAAATCGGCATTGGTGATTGCTGAAACGCCGTAGAAGACTTACACAGAGACGGGGTAGTTCAATGCCCAAAGACATGTTTTGTCCAATGAAACTTGTTCGCCATTGTGGCCCATTCCCGACAGCGTCACAACGACATTTCCCTGAGCATCGACGGCGGAGAAAATTCTGGGTTGCGTATGACGAGCAGCCAAACGGGGGGCGGGGGTTGCTTGGGGGATAGGAACCTAGAAAAGCAGTGTCAAGGTAATATCCACGAACAATGAGCAGCAAAAAGACAAACGGCGACGGACGACTCGACATCTGAGTCGGAATCCGAGGCACTGTCAGACTCGGAGTTGGATTCATCGGATTCATCGGATGCATTCGCAAGAGCGACGACAGGGCTGGACGTGGGGCGAGCGATGACAGTCTCGGTGACGGTTGAAGTGGGACGAGCGAAGGCAGAGGTGGAGGACAAGGCGCTGACGACCGAAGCCAATGACACTGGTGCCGATGGCGTTGGTGGAATCGATTCGCTTTGAGAGACAATGGGGGATGTGACGGGTGCCGGCTGGGAGGTGGTGGCAACGTCGAATGCCGATTCTGCTCGAGAGGGGGCTCTGGTTCCGTCCCACAGAAGCTGGCAGTTGTCTGTGCTGATCTGGGAAGGAATGGTGTCGCAAAGGCTGAACTTGGAGCCTTTGAAGACGGGGAAACTATTGCTAGTCGTCCTGGCTTGTAAGACGATGTCCCAGAGGAAGGATGCGGCGGTTGCGTTGATAGTGAAGGCTTTGGCCTGTATGGCGATTTGAACGACGAAATGAGCGAATGAGAAGAGGAAATATCCAATGGTCAGACGGGAAAAGGTAATTCTGTCTGCCTTTTAGAATGCATACGAAGTTTAGCAACTCGATCTCCCTTGAGAACCAAATCTAGGACTCACGACGAGCTTCAACTTGCCCATGATCGGTACATATTCCATAACATCTTTAGCACGCATTGTATACTGATACAAAACTGCAAAGGCAGGTGAGTGGGGACATCAGCGACCCTTTGAACAGGGCACGCACTTCGTTTCTAAGATAAAGATTGAAGCTGGAAGCTTGAAGTGTCAAGAGCCTCTGGGGCTTTGGTCTGACGTCGTCGACCGAGATGGACCAGCCTTGCAGAAGGAAAGAAAAAGAAAGGAATGAGAATGAGAGAAAGGAAGGAGTTGGTGAGCGGAGGAGGAGGAGAAAGGGAAGGAGGACCGAAGACAAGAATGAAGACCACTGCAACTGATCGCAACATATTCCCACGCTCATAGTGGCCAAAACCTCTCGTTGTCATGGTGGCTTGGCCTGCAAATGCTATCATGTGCATTTCCCCGAGTCTCGCCTCGCGACCTTTACGCACAACACTGTTTGCAGTCTGTGCACACAGTAGATATCCTCCATTGGACGGCCTCTCGTCTCTGCCTATCACCAATCACGTCGTGAACGCGAGGGAGTCTCATGAGAACGTTTCTTGTAGAGGACCTTTCTTTCACACTCGAGGCGATGCAATTCGCAATCAGCGTGTTGGAAACATTGACAGCCGGGCAGATGGCTGGATACCACCACAATGCTACACGACATACCAATGCTTTTCGTGGTCTATGAAACAGTACGTCGACTCCTCTATAGCATCATCCACATCCAAAATCCTCCGAGCCAAGCCAAGATCGCCGCGAATGATGCGTACAAAACCGTCAGTACGCAGGGACGCCAAGACATCGTTGATTTCTTGCTTATCGTAAACTCCCCGTAATCGCCATCCCAGTTCGGCCTGTAGATACAGTAAGTCTAAGTTAATATTTCCGAGGTGTGATCACCTACTTTCGTTACGCCCGGTCTAAAGTGCACCAGGCTTATCACAGCTCGTAGTGCCGCATCCCATACCTCTCCAACCTTGTTCCCCGAAATGTCCAGCCATCTCCTAGGTAAGACCCTCTTACCCGAGCTACCGGAAACAAGGACAGACCAAGCCCTAAGATGATGGATTGACACAACCACCGGCTTTGCATAACCCGCAACAAATGCAAGAGGAGCTGTGTTATCTGTCAATTGGTAGACAAGCTCCAGTGTATCCTTGAGCGAAAATCCTGCAAGCCGACCCTGACGACATCCAATGTCACTTCAGCACACACCAAAGAGGATAATGTCAAACAACATACCCAAAGATCAGACAAGTGTACCCCCTTCTCGCCCTGTTCATCAAGTATACCAAGGACTTTCTGAACGACATTGGCTTCCTCCTGTGACAATGCCGACATGACCTTGTCGTGATCCCTGGCTACACAGAGCTGACAGTCCGACAGAGTTACACCAGGGTGTATCCTTCTGCATGATGCTACATCGCCATAACGCGTCTTTCCGTGACCCACTTCGTCGGGTTCACTGCCCTCGTTATCCACGGTACCCGGAAGTTGGGGCAATGGGGTACCCTCCGAACTGAATGCCTCCGCCTCAGTACCCAGGAATCGCACATCAATGCTAGTCTCGATCTGATCGTCATCTAGGAAAAGAAGGACTGAGTAAAAATACAAGCTGGTCACCAAGCATTCAGTTACGAACCTGCTTTCTTACTGTTCCATTCTACCTCATTTCGCGCAGCGCGGGCGGCAGATGTGTCCACTCGAAATTCGACCTGTTTTTAGAACATGATTGGCAAATACTGAAGGCAGATGGGAGCATTTGCTTACCTTATTATCCGATACCTGCTGTAACAACGACGCCAGGTCGCCGTCCGTTCCAAGAAGCGGCCATGTTCGCCACGTAGATTCCCGCTGTAAACACACATCTTCGTCCAGCGCTATTGCATCTTGAAATGTATCAGACGCAACAGAACCCCCAAGAGCATTCTGATTGCTATTCCAAAAATACCGGGATGAAGTTTGGGACTCGAGATCAATACAAGGCTGACGTACGCATCAGCAATCTTCAGGCGTCTGCCTGGCTTCTCTTTCTTGGGATCGCGAACGTGTTTTGATAGAACACCTCGAGCAAGGAGGTTCTTGGTTACAGAGGAAACGGCTTCTTCACCAACTTCGCGTAATAGGTTCGCAGCTGCCTCAGGGTCGTACAGTTCATTAGGGGTGCCGAACACCATCTACGTCCTGTGTTAGCGACTGAACCCATGGAACAACGACAATTGCTCACCTTCGCTGCAGCCTCAGCGATCGCGCTCGTGTTCGACTCGTCCTGAAATTCGGTTGGAATTATATAGCTCTTGCAGAATGGCTGTTGGGCAAGAGCCTTTTCACGACCTTCTTCAGCGTCCCCTTTCCACACAAAGTCCCACGATGTCGCTGCGACTGGCTGCTCCGTGACTTCAAACATCGACAAAAGATCTTCGACATTCTCTGGAAGAGTGATCGAACTCGTTTCCGTAGTGAACCCAACTCGCCTATAGATCGTCAATATCCTCGAACACGCCGATACCGGACTTCACTCACAATGCATTCTTATCGATATGCTTGCGCAGGACCTCGATATGGTTTGGTAGATCAAAATCGGAGGCACTCTGAGGGTCGTGGTCCGGAAGCAGAGCAGTGCCCCGATGTTGAACCCAAAATTCATACCATTTATCTTCAAGGCGTTTCAAGTACGCTTCGTTCCCAGGACTATCACGAATGTGGACCAAACGCTGACGGACGGTGTTCCTCGGAACTGATGGAAAGACTTGATCTAGCGCAGCCAAGTCCAGGCGAGGTAAATCACGACAACGGGCCTTGATGATAACTGATGCATCGCGCGCAAGTTCTTCGTAGTCGTTATCCCATTGGAAACGATGCCTCCGGCGTACTGAGCTCGGCTGAGACTCTTCTTCCTGGTCTAGACAATCGGTGACGGGTTCAGGATATATATACAGGAGTAACTTGGAAACACAAACCTTTCTTTCCCCTCTTCCTCTTCTTCGGGGCGGGTTTCTTGTCTTCTGGGATAGCGGGTCCTTGTTGAGCGATGAGCTCTGCGACGGTCTTTTCGGCAGGGTTCCGGATGATTGGCGGCGACAAAAATGAGCGTTCAGATGTCGACTGGGCGACTGGTACCTGTCCCGGTTTCTTTGCACGCTTCGCCAGTAGATTTGAAGCAGCCAAGGCAGCCTCTTTGAGAGTTTGCCGAATCTCTTCTTCCCACTTCTCGATGTTTTTGATGCTTACAGCCTGAAGGAACATCTTGCGGACGGGCCGAAGTCGAACTTCTGCGGAACGATTCAATGGCTCTGGGTGAACCCTAGCAACAATGGCATCCCACCCATTTTCGCGGTGTGCTCTCCCTTCTGCCGCCATGTCTGCGAGGAGCGCTTTATTGGCGTCATTCTCGGCCTTCTCAGCCTTCAAGCGTTCTCTTCTGAGGCGAACTTTCGTCGCCACCTTGTCATATCGTCCACGAGCATGATCAAGGAACGACTTGACGGTGTCTTCGGGCGCGGAGACGATCCATGCCAATCGAGCAATATCTAACTCCTGAGATTCGTTGAGTAATGCCCGTTCCAAGTACTGCTTTTGATGCCACGTAAGGAAGTATCTGTCGTCCCATGATGCAGCCCGGCGAAGAGATATAACGAGACGATCAACGAGGGGAGACAGCTGGATTGTACCAGAACCCAGCGTTTCAGCATCCTTGGCTTTGTTCAAGCAGACATCTTTGAAGCGCGTCCAGAATTCCAGAGCTTGCGCTTCAGTAAGCACGTCCATATTCTGAGTAGAAGACGCTTGCGAGCGGAGCAAAGGGGGGAATGATATATGGGACTTGAACTGCCAATAATTGGGCGCCAGATTAGGTGTGCTGGGATTCCAGTCTCCGGACATGACATCGAAGGATCCGGGGTGTTCGCCCTTTATAGGGCACCGAATGGCGGGAGTTGGCGAGTCGCTTGGACGCAGAGGGGTCACCAATTGGAGGAACATCAGTGCTTGCATGATGTCGAGAAATCGACTGCGAGCTCTTGAGCGGTTGACTTGGAGAAGTGTATGAAGTGCNGGGGGGTAGGTCCTTCACTGGTGTGCTCGAGTTGGCGTCGTTGCGGTAGAACTGTGATAAGGCATCGTTATGCGTCAAGGCTGCACATAATGATAAGTGGATGTCAAGAGGGAGGTCTTGATTGAAGAAGGATACATGGAATATGCGATCTTGGTGGGAAACGATGTATGGGCTAGGGTCTTCATGTTCAAAGGCATTCAACATCACCAAATGTGCCTTGCGCAATCGTGCAGCCCTTCCCGCGATGTAACCATAGTATTGGGCCAACGTCGTTCTTTCAGTCAACAAGACGTCCCGGATTGTCTCATCATCATACTGCCAAAGTTGCTCGGCCCGATGGTCATTTTTACTCCAACGTTCATGTGGGCCTCCAGGCTCTTTGTCATACATTAGTTGGAGGGGAAGTGCGCGTCGGGGATCGGGTAACGATGCAGATCCATACTCAACTTGTTCTTCTATCCGGCGGATATTGGATGACGAAGGTATAGGTGCTGTATCGCAAAGATTGGACAGAAAGTCATTGAGTTTCGCGTCGTCCACATCAGGAAGGTGGACTACGGTGGTCGGCCGCGGAACGCCCGTTCGCGTCGTGATATGTGTCTTGATCATCTTTATACGTCCTTTGGACTCCATTGCATCAAGTGTGGACGTGACGGTACGCTTGTCAACTCGAGTACCAGGAGGAGCACTCGTAGGTTCGTTAGCTTGACTGAGACGGTCGATCAAGGCTAAGTGCGCATCCGCAAAGTCTTTCGTGTTGACGTTCACGATTCCACCGAAGTTGGTAATTAACTGGAGGAACTCATTGCCTCGTCGCATGTGAGAGACATTAGCTTTCGTGGCACGCTGCTGAATAACGCCGTTGGGTGGATCGACGGAGGAGTTCTGTAGAAAGGCGCCCCAAGTTTATCAATCACATTCTCAATATGTAGAGGGAGACATACTTGGACTAAAATGGGGTCAATTACTTGCACGACAGGGGATGGATCTGTCAATATTGTCGCCATTGCTTGACCGGCAGGTGTTGAAGAAGCCGCATTTAAGGCTGAGGGCTCAGCATCAGGAGGGAGGTCGTTCTGATTCTCAAGTATTACGGGAGCCTGTGCTGTCCGCCTTCGGGAACGCCTCAGATGATCGGGGGAAGGTGGCGACCTATGCCGTTTCTTTGGATTCACCTCCTCCACTTGATGCGGAACGTCAAGCCCCACCGGGTCTTCAACATTTGCATGCTGACCACTTATATCTGGTATGTCGGCGGTTGGCTGAGGCGGCTGGGTGACGCTTAGAGGCGGGGGCTCGAGGATCTGGGACGTGGCTAGTGTTTCAGCNTTTTTTGGTACGCCCCCTTTTTCGCGGGGGATTAGCTACACTAGCAACATCCGTGCTTGTAGATTGGGTTGGCTCCGAAACGCTGAGGGGAGGCACATCGGCAGCAACACTACGTTTATTTCGCTTTGGCGGAGGTTGGCCGGTATCATCATTGGCCTTGCGCTTTCGACCTCGTTTTGTCTGTTCTGCGCCAGCTTGGGGCTCCGCGTCCATCTGCTCCTGGACTGCAGCTTTGGAAGAGATCCGCTTGGGTTTCGTAGCGGAAGCTAAGGGAGCATTCCCTTCCGCGCTATCTGCTGCCGGTTTCGACGTCTTTTTCCCTTTCTTTTTCATCTTCTTTGACTCTGCGTCAGGTGCTTGCTCGAGGAAGGCATCGTGGAAAGCCTCTAGTGCCTCGACATCTTCATAGAACATATTTGCGCTGACATTGGCGAATCCTTGCAACGTGTCAGATGAATTCGCATCGCCGTACCCAGCGATTGTAGGGTCAAGCTTCTCGTTTTCAAGTAGCTGTCGATACGAAGCAACGGTGAAATATCTGTTTCGACGTTCGCGACCGTAATTCTCCATAATGATAGCAACGCCAAGATCGCTCAAATGCGGCGGGGGAGTCTGCTTCTCTGCACGAGAAAGCAATAGTTCAATCGTCCGTTTGTCAAAATCGCCAAGTCGAGAGCTCAATTCCTATTCATACGTCAGATGGTTTGATTGACATCGAAGCGCATGTGTGCCTCACATTCATAATCATTCCGCTGGTGCCAGCCTCTTCGAGTAGGTCGATGATTTGTTTGTGAAGGGTCATATTAGTACGGAGACCACTTCTTTGGCCTAGACATTGTACCGATAAGCCACGGGTAAACGAAACCAAAGTGGTAGACTTACCGGGCTCATCCTTTTCAATCTCATCGTCGTCCAGCTGAGCCGGGACGGCCTCACCAGGAGCAGAAGCGGAATCCGGGGTGATGAGGCGGAAGCATTTGATCATTTTGCCTACGGATCCCTTTCTACGACTAGGGACCAAGATAGCTTCGATGAGGCCCATTTGAATGAGTTCACGGATCCTCGTATTGAAGAAACGGCGATCCGTTTTGTTGGGATGTACGAAACCCTGCATAATCTCATCAATGCATGGCTCATTCACAGGCTGAATGGACCCACAATCTTGAGTAGCATATTGTTCGACGCGTGTATGCAGTTATGGGATGCCTTGAGTAGCTTGATTACTCTGGCTTTGATCAAAGGCAAGCTAGACAGATGTCTAGCGTCGATTGGAGTGAAGCCAAGGTCTTCGAGTGCTTGTGGACCAGCGTCGTCGTTTTGTTCCACCTGGGCATCGGGTGCCGCGGTGAAGAGATCCTGCGCTTTGGCTTCCTCCTCTCTAACTTCTTTCCATCGAGGGCTCGTGTTATAGAAATGTTTATGGATACATAGATTGGATCCTACGCCTCCACATCGCACTTTAGCACTGGATAGTATGGTATTGTTAGCCCGGAGAAAATTGGAGAAGACAGCTGCGCGACATACATAAGATTCAATTCAATCAGCTGTTTTACAAGATAGAAGCACGTTTTCTGATCATATTGAGAGCGCTTTCCTAACTCAACGACTGTTATGCCATCGTCTCTACCACGAGTTATGAGTTGCAAAGCAGAATACACCATTGGGGTCAACTTTTGAGGCTGGTCGTGAAAGATAAGCATATTACACCAAGAGTGGACCAGGCGTGAACTTACCCTGATGTGCGACCCAGTGATGGCAGCGAAGGTCTGCTCGGGCTCGATAGCGATCCTAAGGTCGCTGCCATACTCAGCCAGGACGCTATCTAAGCTTCGAGTCTTTGCATCTGGAATCAACTCGAGACCGAGGATATCCTCTTCGAACTCTGCCTTGGCTTTCCCTTTCTTCACGGCACTGGGTTGCGGGGCGATGTACACTTCAGTTGTGAGGCCGGAAGGCAAAATTCCGACACGAGCACAGGGCTGCTGGACGACGAGTGAATAAACAAACGCATGGAACGCATCATCCAATTTTTGGTCGGGCGTGGACTGTCCCCCGTAATAGTTTGTCACGAATTCCCGGAGTCGAGAAACGTTGCTGCCTATAAGACCTATCAGGATTCTCCAACTTTACGAGCAGTAGTAGAAGTCCGGGAGAGGGGTTCGAACCCTCTTCTTCCTCCACTTGACACTTACCGAGATCACCATCAAAGGCTATTTCGCGAATACAATGCCGAACGAGTTCGTCCATGTCCTACAGTTCTTGGGTCCCTTTGACACGATGATTGCGATGTTACAGATATACAGATAAGTGAAGGCCTGCTGTCGAGGGTCTGAGTCCGGGGTGAGACTTCGTGGATTGCGAGACCTTACTGTCCGAATAATGATAAGTATAAGATAGATAAAACAAGTGTGTGCTCAGAGCATTGAAGAAGATGGGAAGTGTGACGAAGCTAGGCGGTGGGCGCAACGACGGCGAGGCTGAGTGGTTTTCGCTTCGCTTTTTGTGACCTGCGTGACAGGGGATTGGCGTTTCGAGCCGGGGTACTTCATCATTACGGTACACATCCATGGCGTTCCTCATAACTACATCGCTATAAACTAAGTGCTTTTGGGAGTCTCTACAGGTGCTCCGTGTAACTACTCAAACTCTAAAGATCAAGTATCCGACAGCGCAAAAACCAGCGGGGAAAAAGTAATAAAAAAGAGAACGCAAAACTCCAACACTCCGGCAGGCCTACATATGGGCAGCATGACGCTCTTCCCGCAGTGTTCTGAGGACGTCAGAGAGGGCAACCTTCCCTAGTTGCGCATTTTGCTCAAAGCGCTGAACAAGCCACTTTTCTAGCCCATCGGCCGCTGATCGCCATAGCGCCATCCGAGCCTGGATTTCGGCGGTTTGTGAGAACGCTGTTCGCTGTGATGAAGATGGGGAGTATTGAATCTTCTCCAAGCACGTCGCGAACTGTGATAATGAGAGGTTGACCGACGTTATTGTCGCGGTCTGAGTTGCAGGGTCGACGAATGAAACTTCGCGCACAAAGGCGTCCTCTGAACCGCCAAATAACTGATCCTTGATTTTAGCAGCGGAAGGAGTCTGAAAAGGATACGACGACATACCTTAACGATCCATATTGGTGCTTTTTGCTTGCACCCCAGCACTCTCTCCGTCCGTACTATCCCAGTTTTTGGATCTACCGTCCGTGACACCGTGTCGACGGTGACAACATGCGAGCAATGGGGATTTGGGTATTTGTGCCACATTCCGATGATAACATGGGACCATGGATGCCTTCGCCAAAGGTCAGCATTTCAGGCGATCAAGACCGGAGAAAACTACGCACTCATAAGTGAAGAGTTGTGAGAAGAAGTGCATTTTAAGAGTGAAAATATGAAGTGCTGGTTTATGGTACAGTTGAGTCGGAGAAAATCTATGGAGTCTAAGAGGAGGGAGAGATGGGAGTCGTGTGAGACGACGACGGAGCAAGGGAGACCAGTGTGGGGCAGTCCGGGAGCTAAATGGAAATTTGTTTACTCTCGAGGTGTTTCTGATTGGTTGGCGCTCTCTGCATCATCGCTCGGCTCGGGCGACTCCGGTAATCTGCAACTGNCGAGCTCGGAAAAAAGGGGGCAGCGATCAGCGAGAGAGGTTATTCTCATTGGATGCAAGCAAATATCTGAAATGGGTCAGTAGAGCTCCTGGGCGTTGGACTACAAACTCACCAACAGCTTGAACGCGAACCGATCATGGAAGTTCTTCTTGTAATAGATAAATGTCTGGACGCTGGTGATCCCAAAGAAACTGAATGTGGATCATCAAAATTGATGCCACGGGCAGTATACGACTGGCTATCGCTACTCACACCCCAGCAGCGATGTTTCCTAGGAACGGTGCTCCTATCGTGCGATCCAAGTTGAAAGAAGAAGGCTCAAGCACCGACATCGTTCATGAGGGCGGTGCTGGGATGGCTCGAGCTTTGAGGGTGATGGTGGGAGGCCAAAGGAGCGAAGCGGCGACGGAGTGCTTCCCTTCATGTGGCTGAAACGTTTCCACAAACCCAAAAAGTTCTTTGGGTAGTCATGCGTAGCCAATGTTTGATCTCGGAGAAGCAGCGTGAGAGCAGTGATATACGATGGGGAAATACTTCGGATGCGACTCCTTGAGGTTCGCTACATGCGCTATCGAGCCACTTGGGACCGACCACTGGTACACTTGAAAGCACCTTTCACCGAGGCCGTTTGGGTGTCATCAATGTCCTGTCGAATGTCCTCTCCGCAAGCGCTGTGGGGATCTCGGTAGGCCCCCATAGACTCGGACGCATTAGGGAAGGGTATTTGGAGACCCCCAGAAGCTGCTGTGACAACGTGTTCAGTAGAAGTCGCATATCGAAAGTCGTGGATGCGTGCCGAGGGTGGGTCAAGGTTAGAAATAGAATTTTTGAGCGACCCAGAACAAAATTCTCAATAAATCTGGTAGAATTATTGATATCAGCAGAGCTTTTTGAGCAGTTTTTTGGACTATTCGCGGTTCCCGACAGTGAGCAGGAGATGGTCAAGGAAATAGGTGCACATTGTTGCAAATGGCGAGCGGGCATTTTGCGGGCATTTGCCGAAGCTTGGTGGTGTCGCCTGCCATGTGGCATTACGTAACGAGCAATGTCTGCCAGAGCCCTCAACGCCATCCTCCCGCTCGTACCGAATTCACCATATGAAGCGCATCAAAAGGCGCGTACCTTTGCTGCAAGATATAATAAATCGGGTCAACACACGACCGCCATCGATGTTCTCTTCCAAAGTGCTCGGGAGCTCTTCAAAGTTGGCCAGACTGGGAGTGGTGTTGATCTCGCGGGACTGATGTTGGATATCTATGAGAGCTCGGGCGAGGGTGTCACAGATGAAAGCAAAGGTGATCCCTGTGCCAATGCCATTGTCTATTTATCCAGCTGATTCCCAGTCATTCTCATTAGGTCGGCTCACGCAACTGATTGCTCTTGCTGGCTCAGCCGGGGCTTGGAGAAAGACCTTGATAGACAAATCAATCGCGTATGTGAGCTTGTCTTTTTCTCAAACATTGACGGCTCTGACTCTGTCCAGCTGGTCAGCGAAACATGGTACTCACCCTGCTGGCGATCCAGAGTTGCACCATTATGTTGGCAGCCTGCTCTATAAGGGTGCGTGGCGCAATCACTTCCTCCCGATCAAGCCTCTCAGATACGAGTATGTCAGAGGGCTTATTTGAGAAGGCTGAGTCTCATTTTCTGGCGTCTGGCAAGCGCGACAGCGCGAGGTTACTTGCTGAGATGTTCAACAAATGGGCGTCATCCTCTGAAAATCCACCATTAGGTTCGTTCGCCTTGCGTGGAACAATCCCGTGCGTATACATTAGACCCCATTCTGACCTCAATTGACGCCTCCACCACCCTTTAGGTACCTTCTGAATGGCAATATCCTCGCCGCTCGCACCTTCATCACGCATTTTGTCTCCCTCATACCAACTTCGGTCCACCTCCCATCGACAACACCCATAACTGTGAAACCATCAAGTGAAGTGATTCTTACATCGGACGCAGTTCTAAACTTCGCCCAGATGGCCGTTCTGACGTGTCAGCGCGCTCAAGGGGACAAGAACAAAGCCATGAGGGAAGCTTGGGTTAGACTATGTGGTACCTATCAAAGCAAAGGCGGTGTATTAGCCTTACCGGACATACGCAAGGTCAATAAAGCGTTCCACTTCCTGCAGCCCGCGCTTATCTTGACTCTAGGCACTCAGTGAGTTGGGTACCTTATACTTCGCCATCCCTCCTCCAAGAGGTCAAGCTGCCAACCCTCTGGGCGATATGCTCGCGTCGATGTTTGGAGGCCCCACCTCAGCCCCACCCACCCGACGAACACTCGCTCCGGCACCACCCTCTGGTCTTGACTAAATTCACTTCTTCGCTTCAACATCGGTAAATAGGAAGGACTGCATGCAACTGTGTCTGTATACTAGAAGCAAAACTCCAATGCGTATACCTTTTTCTGACTATCAGAGGGCGTCGCGATTAACCTTCGCCTGTCATCGTAACTTGGCTCAGCCCACGATTAAACTCCCAAGATTCGCCCCTCCCATCCCGTCCCTTCCCCATTCACGCCCGGCGCGACGTATCTCGCTATTTTCATGATCCATGTTAACTATCTCATTCTATAGCACCCGCGTCCCGATGATGACCATTCCTGTCCACTATATTCCTTGCACTCGGGAGAAGGTCCTTGGACATATACACGCCACTCCTGGACTAAGGGCACCGACGCTTCACCTTCGCTGTCCAAGACGTAATACCGTTCGGTGACAAGAATCCCCTTCCCGGTACAGTATAAATATAAGTATGCCTGATCCGCTCGGTCTATGTACTTTAATTCTTCTTCAGGCCATGCCTGCCACCTTATCCTTTCCGTCCGCCCTTTTTCTCATATTCGCGGGAGCGATACCATTGTACTTCGCAAATAAACCCCGCAAGCCACCTCTGCCTCCTGGACCCCCTGCGAATCCCGTACTCGGCCATTTGCGTATTTTCCCGATGCATCATGTAGAAGAGGTCCTACATGAATGGTCTCAGCAATACGGTGCGCCAATCTAGGTCCATTTTAGGTATAAGCCTAATCTTTCATCTTCAGGCGATGTCATGAGCTTTAGGCTCCCGGGACGAAACATTATCGTTTTGAGTAGCCATGACGCCGCTGTTGAGCTTCTGCAGAAACGCAGTGCCTTGTATAGCTGCCGTCCAGACATGGTTGTTTACGAACTGTATGTTTTGACATTGTATCTATCCAAGCGTTCGAGGAACTGCGTTGAAATCATTTCCATTCCTCTAGTATGGGCTGGGTCCCTGATCTTGCCCTCATGCCCTACGGCCAACGATTCCGGAAACAGCGAAAGCTACTGGGACCTGCTCTCTCTCAGAAAGCATGCATACCATTTCGGCCGATGCAACACGAGAATGCACTCCTTCTCGTGCATGAACTTCTCAAAGATGGAGGGGAAAACCTTGATCGCGTCCTCAGCAAGTACGTTCGCTCTTCTACCCATCTTTGAAGAAGCACAGTTGAATCGGTACGAACACTCTTATCAGGTTCACAACCTCGGTGGTGATGAGGATCGCTATCGGTCACCAAGTCCTCTCAGACGACGACGAATTTGTGAAGATTGCTAGCGACGTCGGACGTGCGATGAACGAAGGAGGAGTTCCTGGTATCACCGCTGTTGATTGGTTTCCATTTCGTCAGCCACTCTTCTCCGTATGCTCAATTGCCTCTCACAAACCCAAGCCCACAGTCCAATACATGCCCTCTTGGTTTCCAGGAACCCACTATGTTAGCGTTGCGCGGCATTGGAGGTGGGCAATCCGGAGGTTATTCGACTATCCTTTCGAGTTTGTTCGCACGAGGATGGTACGTTTCACCATGATAACTCGGGTCTTCATTCACTTCAGTTCAATAGGAAGAAGGAACATCCAGTGTTTCGTTCCTCTCCAAGCATCTCGATGTTGTTGACCTGGCCAACCTGAGCACAGATGATATCGAAGACCTTAAGGGTGCGGCTGCTCTTATATACTCTGGAGGAGCGGAAACGGTGCGTACGGTTCACTGGCGCCATGTCGTTGGAATAACGGAGGATGCCCTCAATTAGATTTGGTCAGCCTTGTCGAACTTCATCCTGGCTATGACGTTACACCCAGATTGCCAGAAACTTGCGNCAAGACGAGATCGATAGAGTGATTGGCGAGGATCGGCTTCCCTCATTCGAGGACCGTGAATCTTTGCCCTATGTTACCAGTTTGGTGTATGAAACCTTGAGGTCACCCGCTGTCCCAGTTTGCGTTTCAATGTCACTGATATATCGCTCGCTACTCTAGATGGGGACGGATCGTTCCACTTGGTCTGTGCTTCATGTGACTCCTTCATTCGGGAGCCTCCCAATTAACCTAGTATATCAGGGGTTCCCCACCGCTCGACGCATGATGATATATATCGCGGAATGTTTATTCCGAAAGGGTCTCTGGTTTGTGCCAACATCTATGGCATGTCTCTCAACAACGACACCTACAAGAACCCCAGTATGTTCAATCCAAAGCGCTTCCTATCAAAATCACAGGGTGGCGATGGTGAGCCGGTGTTCTGGGATGTATTCGGATTTGGCCGCAGGTTTGTCTTTCCCGATCCCCTATAATTTAGAATGATCTTCCATTCTGACATCTAACGAATTAGGATATGTCCGGGACGACATTTAGCCCTGGAAACATTGTGGATAGCTATTACGACTCTCTTATCAGCGTTGCAAATAGACAGAGCCAAGAACGCGAGCGGTGAAGAAATTATACCGGTCATGGAATACGATGCAGGTGTTGCGAGGTAATGTGACCATGTCCTCCCAGCTCCCATGCATCCTGATTTTCTTCCAGTCACTTGAAGCCATTTCGATGTGATATCACTCCTAGAGCTGAGGGGGCCATAGCCCAATTAGTTGAGGAGGCGGTAAACAGCATTCGCGAGAGACCCTGATGACTGATGTACACTCAACTTCTCAACCTTGATGAACATTTACGGCATTGTTGCACACTTCCTGCTCGTTCAAACGGAGAAACAATGACGTAGCGATTAACCGTCCTCATCGGTCACTTGCAGCCGTCAATTCGGACCACGATTTGATGGCTTACTGCACACTATCCCTTTCGATCCCAAGCACAGAGAATACTTTCCCAACTATGACCTCGTTAACAAAGACTTCTTTTGTCTCAGGAATCAATTCAACCTATTCGAGGAAGTTCCCTTATTATGGGGTTATAAAACGAGGCCTTCTGTCTGACCAACCGACTTGAGTATCGTCCCAAGATATGGACTACTTGGCATCTCTATCGCTAACTTCTGCCCTCAGTGGCCTCTCCTTGATCATCGCCGGCTCGATACCCTTGTACTTCGTAAACAAGTCCCGCAAGTTGCCCCTACCCCCAGGACCTCCTACTGACCCTCTCATTGGCCATCTACGCATTTTTCCTACTAAAGACCAGGAGGTCGTTTTGTACGAATGGTCTCGAAAATACGGTGCGCTGAGCACCTTTATAACGTCACTAAAACTTACTGCCCCTGGTCATGGCCAGGCGACGTCATGAGCTTCAGACTTCCAGGACAGACCATCATCGTTTTAAACAGCCACGAAGCTGCGGTTGAACTGTTAGAAAAGCGCAGCGCTCTGTATAGCTGCCGGCCGAACATTGTCGTATACAAACTGTGTGTCATTACGTTTCTCCCTGTAGAGAAAGAACCTCACAAAACCTCCATTTAGCATGGGCTGGGAACCTGATGTCGTCCTGATGCCTTATGGTTCACGTTTTCGAAAGCACCGCAAGCTCTTGGGATCCGCTCTATCCCAGAAGGCCTGTGAATCGTTTCGTGAACTCCAACGTGACAACACCCTCCTTCTTGTTGATCAACTTCTTGAAGACGGTGAAGACTTCGACCAACATCTAAACAAGTATGTACGACCAATTCTTCTGCCCATTTTCACTAGTACTGACATATGTCTTCGCGAAGATTTACTACTGCTGTCATATTGAGAATCGCTATTGGTCATCAAGTACTCTCAGACGATGACGAATTTGTTAAGATTACGAGTGACGTAGGACAGGCTCTGAACGAAGGAGGCCTTCCTGGCGGCACAGTCGTTGATTGGCTCCCATTCCGTCAGTGACTATATCCCACTTCCAAACCCGTATATATACATTTAACACCCGACTTCCAGTCCAGCACATGCCCACTTGGTTTCCAGGGACCCACTATGTGGGCGTTGCGCAGCGCTGGAAGTGGGCAATTCGAAGACTCTATGATTACCCCTTTGATTATGTTCGAAGGAAGATAGTACGTCTGCTTTTAAGTTCATCGTGTATCTTGATAGAGTTCATTGAAACGCTCAGGACGGGGGATTTTCCACGCCTTCCTTCCTCTCCAATCACCTCCAATCGGTCAATATTGAAGAATTGGATGGAGATGATATTGAAGACCTCAAAGGTGCCACTGCTCTCATGTACGTTGGAGGGGCCGAAACGGTATGTACTACCCACCGTCGAATGGCACCCATAAATGATTCCTCTGCACATAGACGTGGTCCGCCTTGGCAAATTTTATTCTTGCTATGACCTTGCACCCCGAGTGTCAGCGACTTGCGCAAGAAGAGATCGATCGAGTAGTAGGTCAGGATCGACTTCCTTCGTTTGAGGATCGTGGATCCTTGCCGTATGTCACCAGCATCGTACAAGAGACCTTGAGGTAATGTCTTTTCCGTCAACCTTCCCAAACGCTGCTCAACCACCAACCAAACCAAACCCGTCCTATAGATGGGGGCGTGTTATTCCGTTAGGTCAGACACTGTCCCTCCCACAGTGTTTTCTTAGGCTTACCCTTGTGACCTGTAGGGATCCCTCATCGCTCTACTCAGGACGACATCTATCGTGGTATGTTTATACCCAAAGGTTCCTTGATATTTGCAAACTCTTTTGGGATGTCACTTGACGAGAAGAGATACAAGTATCCATATTTATTCAACCCCAAACGCTTCTTACCCCCAGATATGGGTGGTGATGGTGAACCAGTGTTTTGGGATGCATTCGGATTCGGGCGTAGGTTTGTCGTCATCCCTTTTGCAGCGATTCCAGCTTGGTTCTCACGACCGTTCTAATTAGGATATGTCCAGGAAGGCACTTGGCCATCGAAAGCTTGTGGATAGCTATCACAACCATCCTCGCAGCATTGAATATCAACAGGGCCAGGAATGAACACGGCGATGAGATCATTCCTATCATGGAATATAATGCAGGCATAACCAGGTACGACATATCGTTTCCGCGCAAAAACGCAAATAGTGACTCAGATATATTCACAGTCACCTGAAGCCATTTCGTTGTGAGATTGCTCCGAGAACATCAGGGGGCGGCGCGAAGCTAGTGAGGGAAGCCGCGAGGATCATCCGCGAAGGGGCATGAAGATTTTTTTGGCGTCGCTGGCGGTCTCGGAGTTTCAAATCTTTATGAATACCTCGGTGTCATTCTCAACCAATTCCCAACTCAGTCCCTAACATCTGGGTCAATACCGATAGGCTTATGTAAATAAGCGATGGCTCAATGAAAGACTTCATGCCACGCGATTGCCGCCTTGAAGCTTGAAGCCAAGATCAAATGCACTATTTCGAGGATGCAGGATTGACGTATCTTCCCTTGTCATCATTTCAAGTTCGGCCTGAGAAGTACAGCCTTGCACCAGGCAGCACCGTCCGGCCCTAGCTTGAGCTTGAGGGGATAACTTGAAATTCACCGAGCGCCGTCCTTCTATCATTCTCACCTAGCGGTGACAGCATTCACGGCATCTGATATATCCATCGCCGTCAATGGCTTAAGTAAATGGAGCGCTCACCTTTGGGCCACTCTGATCCCATCCTTCGACATGGGTCGAACCGGTGCAGTTGTAGCTGCTACCGCCTGCTTGGTGGTGTACAAGGTCATCCAGCACTTCAACAGTCGCCCCGCACTCCCTCTGCCCCCTGGTCCTCCGGCTGATCCCTTCATTGGACATCTTCGTAAATTTCCAACCAATACCCCCGAAATTGTGTTCCACGAATGGGCAAAGCAGTTCGGTGAGTGTTAGCAACGAATCTTCTTGGCAATGCACACTCAACCACTTCGCTAGGCGATGTCATCCACTTGGATGTTCTCGGACGCTCTATCATTGTGCTTGATAGCTACCAAGCCGCCGTCGACTTGCTGGAGAAGCGTAGTGCACTCTATAGTGACAGGCCTCGGGTTCTGATTTTTGAAATGTAGGGTGTTTGTGAAAACTTTTTTCCATGCACAATTTGATCCTTAGAAGCATGGGCTGGTATCCGGATGTCGTCATCCTACCTTATGGTAGCCGTTTCCGTAAACATCGCAAGCTTCTACATTCCTACTTGCTCCCAAAATCCATTGCCCAATTCGAGCCTGTGCTGCAAGAAAATGCCTGTACCCTCGTTCACGGCCTGATGGAGAATAAAGGGAACCATCTCCATCTGCTTGGAAGGTGCTGACTCGTCCACCGTTCCTCCTACCTACGTGGTTATTCATGTTCTCATTCGACCCTTCAGATACACCACCGCCATTCCGATCAGAATCGCGTATGGTCACCAAATTGTCGACGACGACGACGAATATGTTTCAATGGTGGAGACCATGGGTGCCGCTGTTACCCAAATCCGCTTGCCAGGTGCCACTCCAGTTGATGCCTTCCCTGTCTGTACGCTACGTGTTCCCCATCGTGTAACTCACTCCTACACTTCCGTCCGCTGATCTTGTTTCCCGTATATAGTACAATATTTTCCCTCGTGGTTTCCCGGTACGCACGACGCTAATATTGCACGGCAATGGCGCTGGGCAGTCCGAAGAATGTACGACGTCCCGTATGACGCGGTCAAGAGACAACTCGTAAGTACTTAAGTACTTAATCCCCTTCTTTGTGGCCTGACTTCTATCCTCATCCGCTGCTTGGGCATGCCTAGGCTGAGGGCACGGCCAAACCTTCACTCCTCTCAAAGCTCCTCGAAGAGACAATTGGAGAGTCACCGAGCCCCGAAGATGTGGACGATATGAAAGGTGTTGCTGCGATTCTTTATGCCGCTGGAGCGGAAACAGTAGGTATTACCTCTTTGAACTGCCCTCAGGTATCTCACGACGCTTCGTAGACTTTGACTGGGCTGTCTACCTTCCTCCTTGCAATGCTCATACATCCCGAATGCCAAACGCTCGCCCAAGAAGAAGTGGACCGCGTAATCGGTTTCGGTCGATTACCTACGTTCGCCGACCGTGGCTCTTTACCCTACGTTGACGCCGTGATAGAGGAAGTCTTCAGGTGTGTTTCCCTGGTTTCCCTAGGACTATATAAAATGCTGAACCGCAATTAGGTGGAATCCCATCACCCCTCTTGGTATGTGATTGCTATACAACCTATCCGATCATTGCCACCATGACACCAATTGAACATGTAGGTATTCCCCATCGTTCAACCCACGACGACATTTATCGGGGAATGTTCATTCCCAAAGGGTCATTCATTATGTTCAATCTGAAGTGTGTGAACACAGCTCTAAGCTCAGTGCTCGTCGTTTCACCTATTTTCTCTATTTAGGGGAATGTCTCTTGACGAAGCCGTCTACGCCGATCCCACTACATTTAATCCAACTCGCTTCCTCCCTAAAGCCCAAGGCGGGGGAGGAGAACCACCGTTTTCCAATTCNTTTGTTTGGGTTTGGCCGAAGGTTCTAGTTTTCCTCTCTTCAATCGTTAATTGTTTCTGACCTTTCTCTCATATGCAGGATTTGTCCCGGCAGGCACCTGGCCTTATCTAGCCTGTGGATAGCTATCGCCACCATATTCTCGACCTCACACATATCTAGGACCCTTGATGAGCACGGCAACGAGGTCATCCCGCCGCCTTCGTTTGGGTCCGGAATCACTAGGTATGAACTTGCCCCTACGATACAGAACCTATATCTGAATGTTCACAACCTAGTCATCCAACGCCTTTTGCGTGTGTGATAAAGCCAAGGTCTGAGCAGGCTCAAACCCTGATTTCCGAAGCCATCCTGCAACTTGCTGCATGAATTGGCCATTCATGACACTTACCCATCATCTCAATTTTGTTGCATCGTATTTACAAGCCCGCCGGATGCATACATTGTCGACGTTGCGCACAAGTATACATACACTTCTAGAGCCATCAAGTCGCGAAAGGACTTGAGTTAAGAAATAGATTTCAAGGCCTCATGCACAAGTGCCTCCGATCCTCTTGTTCTCGGAGTAACAACACACTGGAATGGCTTGGGATGACTGATAAACTTAATTCAGACCCATCACTTCGACTTGAACACCGACCAGACTGACCTAGTGAGTCCTGCATCGAATACAACTTCTGGAATGATATATTCGCCATCTTTTCCCTTTGCTTTGGTGATGTTGACAGTTGAAAGTATCGTCGCGGCGGCTATCCATATGTTCGTTGCAGCAAGATGCCTTCCAGGGCATATCCTAGAACCGATGGGCTGAGTACTGTGGGGAAGCGATCAATTCTTAGCGGGACACACACCTACGGCCAAAACCGAAGACATCCCCAAAAGGGGGTTCAGCGTTCCCGCCAGATGACGTTGGGAAGAATCGCATCGGATTGAACATCTCAGGCTTCTTATAGATGCTTTCATCCCTCGACATACCATAGATATTCGTGAGGATAAGGGAGCCCTTTGGGATGAACATCCCGCGGAAAACATCATCCTGTATCGAGCGATGTGGTACCCCTGGAAGATACGCCGTGAACGTTTTAACGGGCAAGGGACTCGGAAAAGGGAGGGATGTACCTAAAGGAGCAATGCGACCCCATCTGAAAACGCACATCAGTATGCGTCCTGACGCTCAAACAACGCTCAAAGGAGGAACGTCTCATAAAGTTACAAACTTACCTCAGAGACTCTTGAACCACAGCGGAGATGTAAGGTAAATCGTCGCGGTCTTTCAAAGTTGGCAGCCGATCCCTTCCAATCACTCGATCAATTTCCTCTTGCGCTGCTTTCTGGCATTCAGGGTGTAACGTCATGGCGAGAAAGAAGGAAGACATGGACGACCAAGTCTATTGCAAGGTTAGTATATATTTAGACATGAACACAGTGGGACGAACAGTTTCAGCGCCTCCAGCATACATAACGGCTGTAGCACCTTTGAGATCAAAGACATCCTCTTCACTCGGACTGGAGGGTAGATCTTGAAGGAGCTTGAGCAAGTAAGAACGACGTGCTGTCCCCTTGTTCTGGGTGAATGGTTACGGGAATTATTAGTCCAATGAGATCAACGTCAGAGGCATCATACCATCTGCGCCCAAACGAGATCGTAGGGATAATCATATAACTTCCGAATCGCAGGATACCATTTACGGGCCGCATTCGCATAATGGGTCCCTGGGAACCATGACGGAAAGTACTGAACTAAGGATTGGATAGATATGAGCATCTGTGCGGAGCACAGCACAACAGAGGAACATACGCCAAGGGAGCCAGTCAATAGGTGTCATCCCTGGAACCCCACCTGCAAGAAGCGCGCTCTGGACGTCAGACGCAATCTGGACGAACTCGTCCTGATCTGATAGGATTTGATGACCAATCGCAACTCTAACAATCACTGCCGTAGTAAACCTGAAGCCTATGAGTAAGGAAACAATTATCTGAGAGGGAAACCCGAAGCACACACATGCCCAGGGATTGCTCAAAATCTTCTCCACGATTCTTGATGAGGGCATCGACGAGAAGGACCGCGTTTTCCCGTTGCATGTCCTCGAACTGGCGACACGATTCTTGTGAGAGTGCTGGACCCATAAGTTTCCTGTGCTTTCGAAACATGGGACCATACGGCAGGAAGGTGAGATTAGGGTCTGCACCCATCCTAGTGAAGTCAAGTAAGAAAGTTTACTTCAGGAGTTGTATAAAAGAGGAAAGAACAGACAAGTTGTACACAACGATCCTGGGACGGCAACTGTACAGTGCGCCCCGCTTCTCCAGTAGATCAACAGCAGCATCACGGCTACCCAAGACAACGATGCGCTGGCCAAGGAGGCTGAAGCTCATAACATCGCCTATAATTTAAGTTGGATAGAAGATCATTGAAGGGAATAGTCACTGATAACGACTCACCATATTGCTTGGACCATTCGTGAAGGGTCATTTCCACGTCTTGGGTGGGAAACACGCGAAGGTGACCGATGATAGGATCAGAAGGAGGTCCGGGGGGTAACGGGTCCTTTGGCCGATTTCGCGTGTTGTATAATGAAACGACAAGAACAAGGATGACGACAAGGAGAGGAGGATAGAGTGGCGAGATTGAGCTCTCCATATCTTTTGGGTCAGTGTATGGAGTCATCGTGGTCTGAATAATGCCACCCAGGCAATGTTGTGTTTCCTTTTATCGTGGCTAGTGTGAGATTTTCCTGAGAATATGGGGAGCCCTATATAGCCCTAGTTGACATAATTTCTCGTTCCTCGGGGTTTATGTGTATCTGTTGAATCTGGAGCTGAGGGTCCGTGTGTCGCATCGCGCGTAGGGATTAGTGATACACGGAGATGGCTCACCTGCACGGTTTAAGTCTTGTTAAATGGCTTGGCCATGTGTCCATCGATCTCTTGTCATGGTACATATTTGATGAATACCTGCAATTGCACTGACCTTTGTCGATCCACGGGAACTCCTCCAGGAGCTCAGTCACCCTGCAAAGACGAGCATTGAACACGATGGTAGCCAGATTCTTCAATGCCCTTGCTAATCACACAGCGGTGTAGGATCCTGGCCACGGCTGTCGCAGATAGTTCTTGTCGCCTATCCGACTTGAGTAACTCTCGATGTGATCCCAAACGACGCCACTATCATCGGACGTGCGCCCGTAAAGCTAGGCTATGACATTAAAATGCCGTCTTTTCAGAGGCCGTGGACGCTTAAGTTTGGGGAAGCGAACCTCGCGCGTGCCTGTGCTTGGAGGGGAATGTAACATAGATCTTGGAGGAATTTGGGTGTAGTAAGACGGTGGCGTCATAATGGTGGGTGTGGTTTTGGAAGGTGCATGGAGCCCCGCGGTGTTCCAACAGTGTCTCATCTTGTCGACATCTAGTCCTTTGATAAGGGAGCGCGGTCGGCAATCCATGTCGTAAACGTTGACTCGGAGGGAAGGA
This sequence comes from Pleurotus djamor, assembly GCA_029747585.1. NCBI lineage: Eukaryota > Fungi > Basidiomycota > Agaricomycetes > Agaricales > Pleurotaceae > Pleurotus > Pleurotus djamor. The sequence continues at coordinate 155,306 of JAPEVF010000039.1, forward strand.
AGCGGCGCACCGAGCAGGGTGCGCCGATGACGAAGGGCCGCTCATTGAGAGATCATTCGCGTTGACTGGGTGTTTGGACACAAAGGTGTTATTGGCGTGTACAAGAGTTTGTTCCGAACACGGATCGATTTCTTCCAGTCGCACTCTTTTACTATAACTATAACTTCTCCAAAATGAGGTAAACTGGTCATCCTACAGAGAATTAGGTCAATGTTGTCCATGTTAGGACTCCGTATACAAGGGAGAGGATGTCTGGCTGAATACAGAGAAACGCCACGAATCTCTCGGGATCCATGCACGGTCCAAGCGATTTCGTGAGATATCCCAGATGGGCATTCGTTTACCTGCCACGCCACCATCATCCGATGTGCCTCCTTGGACGCTATATTGAGACTGGATTTACATGTCACATCCCTGTTGACTTGGGACAGGCTAGCCTCCTCATCGGAGAGTGTGGAGTGAAAAATTGCATGTTCGCCCGGACTGGTGGTGGGTGTCATGTAATCCAGTATGATGTAACGCCGAGAACACCATAGGGTGTCTAGTTCAGCAGGTAATGCGGACAAATATCATCCGAGTTGCCTGAGGAAATGTGAGGTTGTTGGGGTGAAGTAGCACGGTGCAAATTGGAGAAGGACGGAGGTTCGAACGCGCCCCAGTGTCGCCTATCCAGTCTGGCTGATATCGCACTCTGGTGGCGAAAGAAAGCCGAGCGCCATGGAACAAGTCACTGGGACCTTGTATGGAGAACTCCCGAGTCCCCAGGCGCTTCATGGTACAATGTGCATAGACGCCTGACAGACGCCCAGGACGATCAGCATTTGCTCATTGGCGTGTGCTTGACCTACCTGCCAACATCATGATCCCACCGACCCTAGACGCTCCCCCGCACGACCTTGCGGCTACAGCGTGGAGGTCAAGTAGTCTCAAGAACAAGACCTCCTCTTCGAACAGATTTCTCATTTCTCAGGTCAAGACTCAACCATCGTCATGGACGACCCATACATTCAATGCTCCCTTCTGACAATCGCCGCCGCTGGGTCTTACTACTTCCTGCGTTCAGCCAATTCAAAGAGTACATTGCCGCTTNCCCCCCGGCCCCCTTGCCGACCCGTTGATTGGTCACCTTCGAGTCTTCCCGAAGTCCAACCCAGAAATCGCGTTTCACGAATGGTCCAAGCAATACGGTGAGTAGTGAATTCCCCCTTCTCTCGGAAGCTCGGCTGACGATGCTTCCATGTAGGTGACGTTATTCATCTCTCGTTAATGGGACGTTCTATCGTTGTCCTAAATAGCCTCGAGGCTGCGGTTGACCTTCTCGAGAAACGAGGTGCGATATACAGCGACCGTCCACAAATGGTGGTCTACGATATGTTCGTGTCCCTTCAACGCTAACTTTGCCGTTACCCCAGTCCTTACATGCTCACAACAGGATGGGGTGGAACCCGAGCCTTGCGTTCATGCCGTACGGTCAACGATTCAAGAAACATAGGTCTATCCTACAAACCCACTTCACCCCCGAAGCCTGTATTCCCTATCAAGAAATTCAACTTCAGAACGTTCACCTTCTTGTTGAGGGTCTCATGGAGAATCAGGGAAACCATGACCACCTCATTAGTCGGTCCGTATCCCTGCGCCCGACTCGGCCTATCGATGTCTAGCTCATCCTTTTTCTGCAGATTTACCTCCTCCATTGCCATCCGGATTGCGTACGGTCATCAAATTCGGTCTGATGACGATGAGTACATCGCCATCGCCAATGACGCCGGTGCTGCCCTGCGGCAAGGAGGCGCGGGGGGTACTCTGGTAGACCTTTTCCCGATTCGTAAGTCTCTAACTGACTTGCCGAACAACGCGTTCACAACATCTCTTGTACTATGTAGTTAAGCACTTTCCTTCTTGGTTCCCCGGTGCTTATTTCGCCGGTGTTGCCCGGAAATGGAACGGTGCCATCAAGCGTATGTACAACTGGCCATACGAGTCTATTCAAAAGCAAGTGGTAAGAACCCGGCTACCTCGGCGTGTACATAGCCAAAGCTTACGGAGGATTCAGGCAGCAGGGACCGCGAAATTCTCCTTCGTTGCGTCTGAAATTGATGCCAATGCCGGACGAAACATGTCAGAGGAAGAAATTGACGACATCAAAGGAGCAGCTGCCAATATTTTCGCAGGTGGAACTGAGACTGTGAGCTTGGTCCTTGTCCACTTGCACGGCGTCTTAACGGCTACTATAGTCATGGTCTAGCATCACCACATTTTTCCTCGCGATGCTTTTGTATCCGGAATGCCAGAGGCTTGCGCAACAGGAAATCGATCGTGTCATTGGCCCCGATCGACTTCCTACTTTCGCTGATCGCGCCGCTTTGCCTTATGTGAACGCTGTTGTGCAAGAGGTGTTGAGGTAAGCTCCTCGCGGTCGTTGCGTTTTGCATTTAAAATCTGAGGCCATCATACTACTTAGATGGAAATCCGTCATCCCTCTAGGTATTTCCGGATGTCCTTTTCAGTGAAGCTCTTTCTTAGTCGATCTTCTTCAGGTATTCCCCATCGCTCTACTGAAGACGACACCTATCGAGGGATGTTTATTCCCAAGGGATCTCTGGTCTTCGCTAATGCCATGTTCGTTCTGGTCTCTTCAGCAGAAATGATTTACTGATACCCACTAGGTCGATGGCCGTGAACGAGAAAACATACAAAGATTCCACCCGCTTCTATCCCGCTCGTTTCCTGCCCAAATCGCAAGGCGGTAACGGCGAGCCCGACTTTGATCCAGCCTTCGGTTTCGGCAGAAGGTTCGTTCCATCAAATCACGTAAACTCACAGCCCCGTGCTTACATCGATCTGCTTGATCTACATAGGATATGCCCCGGCCGGCACCTTGCTACTGCGAGCATCTACATCACCGTAGCCACCGTGTTCGCGACACTAAATCTGACCAAAGCAAAGGATCAAAATGGCGGCGTCATTACTCCCAAACTCGAATTTGAAACGGGCTTAACAAGGTATGTTTTACCCTAAGTATAAAAATCTTCAAAAAATCGTCGCTAAACGAGATCCACCCCGCTTGCCGATGTCTAGCCACCCAGTCGCGTTCCCTTGCAACATTGAGGCGCGTTCGAAGAAAGCTAGTCTCCTGGTTTTCGAGGCTGTACAGAGCATTGACTGAGTTTGCTCTTACTACCTTCTTGTATACCATCGTGTGCGTCTCCTTCTATGCATGAATCCATCTTATAGGGTCTTGGGTGCTTCTCCTAAATTTCCCCTGGACCGACCTGAACGGCATCGCAAGCTCGCGGGAACAAGTTTACTTCTCCCTCCACCTCTATCCTTCGGTACTTACGCAACATTTCCTCGTCAGATTCCCGAGGACATCAGTAATACGTGAGCTTACGGTCCGATATGGGCACGCCTCTATCGACCGGCTTAAGGAACTGGCGCAGAACCACACTGCAAAGGCAGCGAGACCCCGCTTAATACCCGATATTATTTTGGAAGAGGTATCCATTTCGCAAGATTACGATTGGAAGTCGCTGATTCTACGTAGGAAATACTCTGTTTGCTTGGAAGAGGAAGGTTGACTATGGACGTGACCCTATATTACGTGGTTATCTTCCCAATCACTGAGGTCATTAACCTCCGTCATACTTTCGAAGCATCGAACATATCATTCTGGCCTCGGCCATTGAGAGATGGAATGGTAATGGTCCGCTCATAAGCGAGCTCTCCATTCCATTGGTGTACCGGGTAAGCAGCAAGGTTACCCATGGGGGCGGGCCTTCTTGCACGGGTACTTAAACAGTACTCGGAATTTGCTGAAGAAGCACAATTTACCCCGTACTTTCTATCTATCTCTCCACACTTCTTCTCTCTTCATGGCAGGCGGACCAGTCGCAGCCGGAGGAGGCCTTGGGGGCGACTCAGCCCCAAAGGTATGAACCCTTCATCCCATTGCTAGTCTCCGTTCACTGAGTGACCCTCGACATAGAACAAATATGCTGGAATCTTGA